>OVBA01001116.1:30027-48861 GCA_900406435.1 Lepidium aucheri | reverse complement strand
TATAAGATAACTTATAAAATTTATAAGGTGTTTATAAAAAATTTATAAGATTCTTATAAATATGTATAAGGCGTTTATAAANAATTTATAAGATTCTTATAAATTTTAATAAGGTATTTACAAAAATTTATAAGAGAGCTTATAAAAATTTATAATGCTTTATAAGAGACTTTATAAAATCTATAAGGTTATATAATTTATAAGGCTTTATAAGAGAGCTTTAAAATTTTATAAGGTATTTATAAAAAATTTATAACGTGTTTATCAAAATTTATAAGGTTTTATAAGAAAGCGTATAAATTTTATAAGGTGTTTATAAAAAATTTATAAGGTGTTTATAAATATTTATAAGGCGTTTGTAAAAATTTATAAGGTGTTTATAAAAATTTTGTAAAGATTTATACGCGTACTTATAAAAAAAATTTGGCGGAAAACTTTTTTTTTGGCGGGAAATTTTTTTTTGGCGAGAAAATTTTGTAACAATTCTATTGAGGGTACTTTAGTCATTTTTGTATTAATGAGGGGCATTTTTGAAAAGATAAATGTCAATGGGCATTTTTGGAAAGGAGTACACTACAAAGGGCATTTCTCAAAATTTCTCTATTCAAAACATACCCCCTAATAATCATTATTCTCTTCTAATTTTTAAAAGAAATGGTAGGTTTTGAAAATGGTACATGCCAATAGGAGTATTTTTGAAAATCCCCCAAATATATTTTATCTCTCTTAATTTAAAAACAGAAAGTTTTATAGTCGTTGGATTTGACACGTGGAACAGTCCTGTTAATGTGTAACTTCGAGATCCAACTTTATATAATAAGATATATGTGATTATTTTTATTTCATAATTATAAATGAATATTTTTAAAATTACTTTTATGTTAGGGTTATATATAGAGATCAATATTTTGAGATAAAAATTAATATTTAAAAATACTGCAAAAATTAAAGTCGTTAGATTTAACAAGTTGAATAATTTTGTTAATAAGTAAATTTGAGATCCAACTTTTTATAATAAGATTTATATGATAAAAATTAATTTTTAATTATTTTTAAAATATAAAATCATATAATATTATACTTAGTACGAAATAAATATTTATAAATACTTTTATTTTAAATTATAAATAAAAATAAATATTTACAATTCTTTTTTATAAGGATTGTGGATAGAGATAAATATTTAGTGTTAAAGATAGATACTTTAAAAATCTATTTTAAAGTATATTTTTAATATATAAATACATAAAAAAATTTGATCGTTAGAGCTGACAAGTGGAACAATCTTGTTAATCAGTAATTTTGAAACATTCTACATTATATAATAAGTTTTATTATTTATTTTTGTTAACATTGGATTACAACTAGCCGCCTCATTAGCCAAATTCATATATAATATAGACACTAAAACTCGATTTTTTGGTGTGTGATAATGTGTGCATGAGGTAAGATTTGCCTCATGCCAATAGACCAATACCACTTTACTATTATTTACTATAAATTAAAATCTTTGAACGGTGAGTTTGAAATATGAGATAATATATTAGGGTGTGTTTTTCCCTAAGTAATAAACATAATTCGATTGCTTTTTATGTTTGATTTGATGGTCTACTATAAGATATTGTTTCATTTTAGTAATTAATATGTTCCCCAGATCAGTATAAATATTTTACTACAGTGTGTACATTCAAGTGTTTGTACTTATTTTAGTCATGATATCACTTCAATTCAACTAGTGTAAGTTTAACCATTTAAAACATAAGAGTTTTACAAATTTCGACTTCGCACATAGTGATGATAGAGGATACTATTGAATTAACCCTAAACTTTTTGGTAATTAACAAAACGAGATAAGATTAAAGAGATAACCAACCAAAAGGCTAGAAACACCGACACTAAGCAAATCTAGTTTACTATTTGAGAAAAGCACTAAGTTTGGTAGATGTAGTATAAAATTCCACTGCAACAAATAGTCCAACGTAAATTGACATTTAAAGTTCTATTATAAAAATGAATAAGGTAGTTATAATTTATGCTATAACTATTTTTTTATCAATAATAAAACACCAATTATATTGATGTTGTCATTAGTACGTACATCAATATGGCAATGTAGATTATAGTTATCGTTAAAGACATCGACAAATGTTGTTTCTATGTGGTCCTTTTGATAATTACATTTCAATTGAATATCACTAAACCAATATTACAGCTATAAGGCATATAATATGTAATTCAGTATGAAATAGACATATTCATATATAGATCTTATATATATAATGCATGAAGAATAATACTATTCTCTAATATAGGTCAATAGCTCCATCTAGTTTTTTACTATAATTTATAGAGCCTTCCACATCAATCTTAACTCTTAAACTTCACTCTAAACTCGAAAACCCAAAGAAAATAAAAAGAAGAAGATGGGTTATGATAGGCTCGGTTTATCCGGACCATCAGACCCGAGCCATAGAGAAACTGCCACGTCACTCCCGGAGCTACAGAAGAGAAAAAAGACGAAGCTGATTCTCTTCACTTTGGCGGGTTTGGTTGTTGCTGTGGTCTGTGTTGGAATCTTTGCCGGTGTCCGAGCCGTTGGTTCGGGTAAAAGCGAGACGACGTTAAACCGGAAACCGACCAAGGAAATTTCCCGAACCTGTAAGAAATCTCAGTACCCGAACCTCTGCATCGACACGCTTCTTGATTTTCCGGGATCTTTAACCGCCGACGACAAGGAGCTAATCCACATCTCATTCAACGCGACGCTTCAGAGATTCGACAAAGCGCTTTATCTCTCTTCTGCGATCACGTACACTCAGATGCCGCCACGCGTACGGTCTGCTTATGATTCATGTCTCGAGCTGCTTGATGACTCAGTCGACGCGCTATCACGCGCTCTCTCCTCCGTCGTCGTGGCCTCCGGTGATGAATCTCATTCCGACGTCATGACGTGGCTTAGCTCCGCAATGACTAACCACGACACTTGCACTGACGGATTCGACGAAATTGAAGGCGAAGGAGGAGAAGTGAAGAATCAAATCATCGAAGCTGTTACAAACTTATCGGAGATGGTGAGCAATTGTTTGGCGATATTTTCAGGTAACGTCAATGATTTATCTGGAGTTCCGGTAGGGAACAGAAGGAAGTTACTTGGAGCTGAAGAAACAGAGGGGTTTCCGATTTGGTTGAAGAGAGAAGACAGAGAGCTTCTCGGTGCTCCGGCGACGGCGATCCAGGCCGATATTACAGTGTCGAAGGACGGTAACGGAACGTTTAAGACGATCGCAGAGGCAATCAAAAAAGCACCGGAGCATAGTAGCCGTCGATTTGTCATCTACGTCAAATCAGGAAGATACGAAGAAGATAATCTCAAGGTTGGGAGGAAAAAAACGAATATAATGTTCATCGGAGACGGCAAGGGTAAAACGGTCATCACCGGTGGAAAAAGTATCGCCGATGATCTAACTACTTTTCACACCGCCACTTTTGGTAATAAAATTTGGACTTTTATTTTTGTTTTTTTTCTTATTATGAAATATGAATGAATACAAACTTATTCAAAAACAAAACATTAATGTAGCTGCGACTGGAGCCGGATTTATAGTGAGAGACATAACGTTTGAGAATTACGCCGGACCGGCAAAGCACCAGGCCGTGGCACTGCGTGTAGGTGGGGATCACGCGGTGGTTTATCGTTGCAATGTGATCGGTTACCAAGATGCGCTCTATGTACATTCAAACCGACAGTTTTTTCGCGAGTGTGAAATTTATGGAACCGTTGATTTTATATTCGGAAACGCAGCTGTGATCCTACAAACTTGCAACATTTACGCGCGTAAACCAATGCCTCAGCAGAAAATAACGATCACAGCTCAAAACCGAAAAGACCCGAACCAGAATACAGGGATTTCCATCCACGCTTGTAAGCTATTAGCCACGCCAGATCTCGAAGCCTCCAAAGGTAGTTTTCCGACATATCTCGGCCGTCCGTGGAAATTGTACTCTAGAGTTGTGTACATGATGTCGGATATGGGCGATCACATTAACCCTCAAGGTTGGTTGGAGTGGAACGGTCCGTTTGCTTTGGACTCATTGTATTATGGCGAGTATATGAACCGAGGGCCTGGTTCAGGAACGGGTCAACGAGTTAAGTGGCCAGGCTATCACATTATTACCTCCACGGTCGAGGCAAGCAAGTTTACGGTGGCTCAGTTCATTTCCGGTTCTTCGTGGTTACCATCAACGGGTGTCGCCTTCTTCTCCGGGTTGTCACAATAGGCTATGTCTTTACCTTGTCTGAGAAGATTTTCTATACAAAACTCATGATTTCATATAGTGTATAGTCCCTCAAGCCATCTCAAGTGTACTTACTAAATGACAGGACATCTTTTTATATGAAATAAAGATTATGTTTCGAATATTTATTATACTTGGATCATGAAAGTTGTGTAGATTCCGATCAAGAAAGAAAACATTTGATCTCAGTCGGCTCATTTCCGGCACATTTCTTCTTCTTCAAAATACACTTTTGGACAACAAAAACCTTGTATGAACCACAAAACCCGAAATTAAATAACTTAGGCCAGATCAAAACGAAGGGATCAAACATCTGAAGATTAGGTTGGGAGAGTTGGCTGGTTCTGATTCAGCTACACATAGAGGTTTGACTCTGGATTCTGTTGTTCTTTCCAAATTCGTCCGGTGACTCTAAGTTTCAGCTCTTTCCTGTCTCCACCGGAAAAAAAGAGTGCCATGTTCCTTTGGATTATAAGACCGTCGTGACTGTCTCTTACTTTCCTGTGACTATCTCTGATACTTCTCGGCGTTCCTTCCCATGTGAGTTTTCTCCCACTGCCTCCAACTTCTAAGCTGTATGTGTAGTTTCGTGCATCTTCTTCATCGCCCATAAACCTCAAAAATGCCATATAAACTGGAGCCATACCGAGCTGAAACGCTTCGAAATGAAGACAAAAGTATTGTCCAAAACAATGGAATACCTACAGAAGAATATGAAAAAGAACACAAAAGAAAAAAACCCTCAGAATCTCAAGACAATTGAAAAACTAGAACAATCATAAACGAGAGCAATGCTCACCGTTAGCATCCAAGTGGCGTTCTCTACTTCTCGTGGATTGGCTTTGACATAACGGTGATTAAACGTACATCCACTATGCATATCAACTTTATGATCATCTCTTAAATGATCTACAAGGAAAGTGACGTCTCCCACAGCAGCACAGTCGGAGCCAGCATATGGACAACAGTAAGGTCTGAAGTTACAAAGAGACTCGTGATTTAGTTTGCTGTAATAAGGGAATATTTCGAAGCATCCGAGATTGTAATACTTGCAAGGTAGCTCAAGCGACTCAGCCACTTTCTCAAGAGCTAAACATCTAATATCTCCGAGCTCTTGTCTACACGTTGGACACCGATTGTGAACCCTTGTTTTACAGGTCGAGCATATTGTGTGTCCATTATGACACTACAAAAAGAAGAATCCCTTTTTCACTTTATAACAACAGAAATGCTTAACCAAATCACTTCATTTGAAGATATATATCTAGTACTTTTACTCAAGTTTATTCTACGTAGACTTGATGTAAGTAAGAAGCAAGATCGCGAAGATGATTAAGATACGCACCTGATGAATCGGTGGATACATTGAATTGGTGCAGACTGGACATTCAAGGAGCTCGAAAACGCTAGTGGCCGGAGCGGTAGCCGTCGGGCCAATGATATTTGTAGCCACGGTGGCTCCGATTGGAGACTTGGTAGAGGAGAATTGGTGAGGAAGATGGATCTCATCGTTATCGATCACGCACTCGATACTATCTGTATCCATTAATACCATAATTTCGAAAATGAAAAAGAGACTTTTTTTTCTCGGGAAAAGAACAATCCCTTTCGTTCACGCTGATCAAAAGAAGAATCAAGAAAGGCTTAAAGAGAAATTTTGGGAATTATAGAGAGAGAGACAAAAGAAAAACTGGGATTTCCCCAGAAATTGAACAAGCTTTTCCCTTTCCTCTCTCTCTTTCACCGTTTTACGCCAAAGAAGTGCTTTTCTTCGTTGGCTTGTTTCTTCTCTCTTTCCTCAGCCAGACAAAACTTTTGAGAAATCAAATATAGCCGTCTAGATTAGAAGGTTGTTTTTCCCTGATTTCAATCTGACGGTCGTTATAATCTGGCGAATAGAGTTTTAATTTTCCTTAAATAATTATTTTAGTTCCTACACTTATGCAACCTCACTAGCCGCTCCAGTTAAAACGTTTAATTTTGAAATTTTGTCAAAATGATTTGCAGAAAACTTAAGTCGAAATGTTTCGAAGAAATCAATAAAAAGATGAGGCATTTGCAAATCGTGCATCTTGTGTTCTTTTAAACTTTTTATCCAACAGTGGTTTCTTTCCTTCATATATGTACAAAGAAGGATAAAGTTATGCATACAGAGATACATTCACCAGATGTGAGTGGGTGATGATGATGTTGATCATCAAACGTTACATTACATACTTGCTACAACAGATGGAATCTCTGCCTCCACCTCAATTTCTCCATCTGATCCTTCCTTCGTCGTCTGTAACAGTTTAGGCAAAGCAATTCAGATGATTCAATTATCAAACCAATTATACAACTGGTATTCGGTTAATGTAAAACAAGGATTGCTCTCTCTGTTTACCTGATTGGATTTGGTTTCAGAGAGATACCGATCCAATGCTCCTTTACCACGGAGAATCTTAGCTCCAGAGCCTCTACGCCCTTCTCCTTCAACTGCTTCATTATCCACCACAACTGCCTCTATCATATCGTTGCCCGTACTCTCATCTGGAATCTGAGAACAAAAAATTGTTTTGCACAAATGTGGAAAAAGGTTGTATAGAGAGTTAACTGACATATAGTAGTAGTACGTAATAAGAGGTGTATATACTGTACCTCGTACATAGAGTCCATAAGAATGCTTTCTAGTAGAGCTCTTAAGCCACGAGCACCTGTGTTCTTCGTTATTGCTTTTCTAGCTATTTGCCGCAGAGCACTTTCCGTGAAATGCAGCTTTACCTGGAAAAAGAGGAGATGGAGACTTGTATCAAGATTTGGAGCAGATATATAAATATATATACACACACACATAGAGAGAGAAAAGTGGTTACACTATTCATTTGGTACATCTTTTTGTATTGCTTTCCAAGAGCATTCTTGGGCTCCGTCAGCACCTGCAATTCAATGATATTAGTGCGTAATTTTATGAACAGGGTAATACAAGAATCACATCAAAAGTTACATATATATGTCAATCTTATCACCTGCATAAGTTGGTTTTCGGTCAAAGCAGACAAACTGACGAGAACTGGAAATCTTCCAACAAATTCAGGAATTAAACCATAAGCAATCAAGTCACTGCTTTCCACCTGCCAACATGGAACATCTCATTGTAAACTTTGATACCAACCAAAACAAGCAGAAGAATCCCCAACATTTGGTGGTTGCAGAGTCGGGAAAACCTACAGTTTCCATTAAATTTGATGTAACAGCGGCGCTTGTAACGCCACCCGCCCTCATATTAGCACGCACAGGAGCACCAAACCCTATTGAAGAATCATGGCGCCTGGAACAAAAACAATCAATCTTCTAAAGAATATTAGATGTCATTTCGCAGGTAATGTTTACTAGTCATACCTTTCAGATATTGTCTTTTCAATGTCTACAAAAGCACCACCACATATGAAGAGTATATCCTTTGTGTCAATCTGCAGACAGCCAAGAGGACGGGACTGAGAAACATATGTAACAGAAGGGAAACCTAAATTGACTCTAATAAGAAAAATTAGATGTCAAGCCCCTAATAAGCACCATGCAAATATTGGAATGTGAGAGCTGTTCTGTCTATATAATTATTAATATTTCGTATGCTAAAAATTGTGACCCATATCCACTATTAACTAAATTCAGATGCATGGCTTTTTTTTTTTTCATGGTGCAAACCTAAACATATAGAGTAGAGCAAAGCACAACGGAACCTGGATATTGTCGCCTCTTGGGTGCTTCCTAGCGCCCTTCTCAGGTACATTTACAATCTATATCCACAAAGACAGAGTTAGAAACTGGGCACCAACCACAGGGAAAGGTAATGAGATACTAGTCTGCAGAGCTCTGAAAACAGATTGTACATGCTTCCATTGTAAGTCTACCATTTATTGAAGACTTTTGCGGCGAACTTAAAATATAAACTTACTGTTCCTTCCAGCATTTTTAGCAATGCTTGTTGAACACCCTCTCCAGATACATCTCTGCTGATGTTAAGGCTTTCTGCCTGGTAAGCAAAAGGTACAAAGAACATACTCCATCTAAGAAGAACAGAAAATAACATTCAAGTTTTCCAAACTAGCACGAAGAAAACTTTTTTAGTTGCAACCTTCTTTGTTATCTTGTCAACTTCATCAATGTAAACAATCCCCTGCTGTGCAGCTGCAACATTATAATCTGCAACCTGGACACGGATATTAATTTCACACGTTACATATGATATAAAGAAATCGATTTGTGATATTCCAGATAAAATTGTACGGATTTTAGAAGCTTACTGTGAGAAGTTTGTATAATATAGACTCCACATCCTCTCCCACATAACCAGCCTGACAAATCATTTCATTTCCGAACAAAAAAAAATGAATGTCACAGATTGGTCATAATGAAAAGGACATGCCCCAAAAATACTAGAAGAAAGACGAGAATTGCCTGAGTCAGTGTAGTTGCATCCGCAATGACAAAAGGAACATTCACAAACCGTGCCAAGGTTTTGGCAAGAAGTGTCTTCCCTGTGGTTGAGGAAAACACCAAAGCAGATATAAAGAGAAAGTATAAATTGAAGTTTAGCAACCATGCTTAATCGAAATAATAACTGTCTTATAGTAGTGTATCAGGCTTTCAATTTTTTGCAGAGAGGGATCAGAATATTACCTGACCCAGTTGGTCCCATCAGGAGAATGTTACTCTTCTCCAATTCTACCATATCATCATCTGTTGGCTTCGCTGCAGTGCTATCAGATTCTCCCGTGGACCTAGCTTCCCAACAAGTTTCAGCATCATAACTTAACAATCTTCTACAGGATACATGAAATCACAAAGAAACAAAACTAGATGCAAATGCACATGCAAACGGAAAACGGTGATACTCCCACGTAGAGGAAATATATACTAGCATGATTTCCAGAAAATTAAAACAAGGAAAAGTACTAAAGTATTACATTTAGGTAAAACACAAGAAGGGAACTAACCGTTTTTGTGCTGATTCATAATATATTCTCTTGTAGTGATTGTAAACTGCCACTGCAAGTACCTGCATCCACGAGATGACAAAAGAATGCATTAAGAACTAAAAAATGTTTCCGATCTCCAAACTACATAGAAGAATATAGAAATCAAGAATAAGAGCAGAATATTGGCTTTCAACTGCGAACAAAAGTAAAAAGTGACATTGACGACACTTCTTTGCACACCATGCCAGACACAGAAATTTTTTTAAAATTGGAGACACTGAAACCAAACCTAGAACCTAAAATCCAGCATCAGGTCAGTAATATGTAGTCTCGATTTTCATGTTTTTGTAAGAGTCACTTTTAAGGAACTCTCAGTTACAATCCAACAAGAAACTGAATTCCAAATAAGTAGTTGTGGTTGTGAGAGTGTGGTCCGTACCATTTCAAAGCCTAACACATGATAGAAACGTTTAACCACAAATGATGATCTATATAAAACCCACTTATCAGCAAATGAGGTGTTTTGGTAATTGGAGTTAAGCAACTCTAATTTCATTTGAATAAAAGTAGCAACATGAAGGTACAAAAGACTTCACCTTTTTGGCTCTCTCTTGGCCAATCACGAACTTGTTCAAACCTTTACATATCTCTTTTGGTGTGGGGAAATCAGACCCAAGATTGGATCCACCCCAAGAATCTTCTTTAGAATTCGTTCCTGTTCCGTTACCAGGACCACCGGAACTGCTTCCACCACCACCACCACGACCCAGATTAACGGTCGAACCATTAACTCTAACGGAAACTCCATCTCCCGGAGGCTGCCACAGATCCGGTGGGTCTCCTTGTGAGCTCAGAGTAGCACAAGACCCGACACCGTTCAGCTTTTGGGCATAGTAACCTTTGCTAGAATTCCGTCTGCCTCTTCCTCCTCCACGATGATCCAAGAAGCTTGAGGCAATTTTATTGGGGAATCTGTTGTTTGATGATGGGTCATCGGATTTAGAACGGTTGTTGTTGCAGTAAGGAGGGGTCGTAGCGGTTCGAGCGGTGTGGACACGGTTGAAGATGAAGTACCTAAACTGAGAGAGAGTGAGAGAAGCGGTTTCTCTCGAGGTATTCGACCTCAAAGCAGCCGCAGCCATGGCGGTTATCACAGGAAAATCAAACAAAGAAGAAATCCAGAAATCTCAGAGCTATTATTGATTCTTAAAACATAAATAAACCGATCGAAATTTTTCTTAGAAACAAACAAGAAAAACTGAAACTTTCGTGAAGAGCTTCAATTGATGACGCAATTCGTGAGAGAGAAAGAGAGATGGAGTTGTGAAGCACACGGAAAGGATGAGCCGAGAAAACGCAAAATTCGAAAGGAGAAAACTTTTAAGTCTCATTAATCATCTGGTAAGAATTCGATGGCCCATGGTTTTCAATTGAGCTCTTTCTTTTCTTACAGATTTTTCCAACCGCCGGATAAGTAAAGAACACACGATCTTTATGTGTTAATTATCAATGATAAAATTTGTGATCAGGGTCCATACACCAAACCGGTTTGATTCCGTTTGGAATTACTTTTGGTAATAACGTCAAGTTAATGACCAATATCGACAATTCAATACTAATGTATGTTTCATTTCTAACTTTTTCATTTAGTCATTTTATTGTACTTTCATAAACAACTAAGATTATACCCGAGTTATAATGCAAGATTGAAATGTTTTGATTGTTCTTTTGAACTATATACATTTAGGTTAATACATTCGTATTGATATTTTAAAATATTATTTTCGAGATATTGTTTTAGAAGTTCAAAACCTAAACCAAAATTGATTCGAATTAGAATAATCGAATCTGAGAAAAAATTTCTCAAATAGTTCTAAATCTATATACCTAAAAACAGAATTCGAACCCAAACTTGAACCAAATCGACGATTTTTTAGAGTTTTTCTATTTAATTTTTTTTTGAATTTATATATAAAAAATACATGAATCTGAATTCGACCTATACCGAATCAAACTCTATCCAAAAAATATAAATATATGAATAAGTCTCAGACTAAAATAATAAAAATATCGAATTAGATGAACTGAACCCAATAAAATACCAGAATATGTCCTAAAACTATGTATCCAAAAAATCGATTCCAAATGTGTATTAGAACCAAATCAATATTTTTAACTTATATATTAAATTAGTATTTTAGAGTTTTTTCATTAAATTTTTATTTATTTGAATTTTTGGATTTAAAATCTGTAAAAAAATCTACCTTAAACCTATTTTTAAGGATTGTTAGGAACCGTAGATTAATTTCATCTTATAATTTATAACAATTCTAAAATAAAAATGTTTTGGGTTTGATATATAAGATGTCAATTTGTGGATGCAAAATCAGGTTAAGATATTGATGTATTCAAATTCAACAATTGCGATAACGTTTGATTAGTGAACGTGGAGATAAGATCGAGTTGCGAACTAGAACAAAAAAAATGTTTACGATTTTAGTGATAACTTTTGATGATTATAATAACGAGAGAGACTAATAATATCTCATATTAAAAAATGGTGGGTTTAAGATGTTACAATTGAAGCTGATTATATAATATTGTGCGGTTGACAAAAAAAAATATTACAATTGTTCATCATTTCTTTTCATTTTGGTTTTGATTAGTTGCACTAAAAAAATTATTTATAAATTAACTTACTATTTTAGTATCAATCAGTATTTTGTTTGAAATGGTTTTAACCGTTTATAAATGATCGTTTAGAGTCATTTGACAGACAACTTTAGGTTTCATTTAAGAAATTTACTTCTTTTTTTTGGTTTTTTGCATCAACATGTATAGATGGAAAAACATTTCAATCAGTTATATCATTATGAGATTATTAAAATAAAATAAAAAGACTTGAATTTAGACTTATATATTTATTTTAATGTTAAGAATATTAAACTATTATAAAAATAATTATTTTAATAAATTTAAAATAATTTACATACTAATCTAATAATTTAAAATAATTATTATTGCATAATATTTAAAATAATTATATAAATCAAATTTTTATACATTAATTTTTATCTATTACACTATTCAACTGATACCAACACTAGTATTTAAACGATTTTTGTTTGAAAACATTTTTTGTCAATCGCTATCTTCAAACAGTTAATTGCAAACGACCTTCGTTTCAACTGCTCATTTTTCCAAATGATCATTTAAAACAGTATCACTAATCAGACCCTTTTAAAGTTTGTATTTCCGATTTTCTTATTCTTATTTATTTCTCCATTAATTCGTCCATATAATTATATTACAAACGAAGTCAACATTCATCTCTTTGGTTGACTGCATTAACCTCTTTCCTTAAATAATTGTCATAAATCCATTAATCCCAAAATAAAATACTTATTGCCCGTAAGTGACATTTAATCTAGTGGTAGGTAGTAAGTCTATTAAAAGTAAACGCATTTACATATCCAATGATTAAATCTCTCAAGCTACATTATGTAGAAACTTGGCTAATAGGCCGGTCATTTGTGACACAATGTTGACAAAAAATACTTATCGCCTAATTCTTTTAGTCTTTTTAGTCAAGTAGTTAAATGTTTGATGTATTTGAAATCGTATATATTTAAGTGAGAGACACTTTCATTTTGGTCATGTTATAAGGTATAGAATAAAATTAACTAATGGTGATTAAAATGGGTTTTGTTACAAATTTTTTTTTTATATATATATATATATTCAAAATTGATAAAAATTTAATATAAAATTATAAAAAGCTAAAATTTGATTAAAATATATTGGTTATATATTCAGTTTGATTCGGTTTTGGTTTGAGTTAGGATTTGATTTTCCAGGTAAGTAGATTTATGATACGTTCTGGTGTTTTGTCAGGTTCGGTTCATCAAATTTGGTATTTTTGTTATTTAGATTTTAGACTTATTCAAATATTTTTATTTCTCTGATACAGTTTGATTTGGTATAGATCGAGTTCAGATTTCAGATATTTTTATTTAAAAATTCAAAGTAAATCTAAAATTAATTAAAATACTTTAATAAGCTAAAATTTGGTTATTGATTTGGTTTCGACTTGAGTTTAGGTTTGTTTTTTTGGGTACACATATTTAGGATCTATTTTGGTATTTTGTCGGTTTTGGTTCTTTTAAATGAGATAGATTTTGGTTAGGGTTTCAAGTCACTAAAACAATACCTCAAAGAAAAAATTTCAAAATATCAACACAGATCTATCAATCTAAAATAAACACAGTTTTAAAAAATAATCAAAACAAACAAATTCCATGTTATAACTAACCTAATTAGTTTAGTAGGAGATATATGGATTATGGTAATTCGATATAAATACTACGACAATATGGATAAAAGTAAAAGTAAATCGGGATGGGCTTTTTGTCAAGTGTGAACTTTAATACTATTGTCTTATGCTGATATATAACAAAATACACCGTAAATCAGGGCTGACAATCCAAATCCCCCCCCCCAAGAACTATCATATCGTGTCATATCCTCCCAAATTATCAGGCTCAATATAATTGCCCTCAATTGGAAGTATCAAAACAGAATTGCACTCAATTGAAAGTTTGGAAATCTATTTAGACCTAAGTACAAGTCGTAAAATGTATTTCACCCTTGGTCAAATTGGGATTTGGTTTACTGTAGATCATAGTTAGTAATCGGTCACTAATATTTCATTAAACCGAAACAAACCTGATTTTATGTCCGATTAATGATTTACCCAGCTGATTACTGATTAAACCCACTCGATTAAAGATTAAACCAACCATCAGACTTACCTACTCATCGGGATATATAAAACAAAAAATCCCCAAATTCTGTGAAACCTTAATTGTGATTTTAGAATGAAATTGAAAATTCAAACAAAACCTTATCTCCTCTTGGGTTCAGATCTGCAATGCGAGATCAACAACGTTTATTGTTGAGCATTCTAGTGGAGAAGAACACTGTTCGAGCAATGATGATGAAGTTAGTGACAATGAGTTCTGTGAGAGGAATCAACTAGAGTTAGAGCGTATTTATTAGGAAGTGGAGTTGTTTGTTGATGAGCCAGGAATCTGCCATGATGAATACCCATACTCAGACGACGACAAGGAGTATGAATATGTCAAGAAGACACATTCTGAGAGGCATACTATGAGGCGTGGAGAAGGTACTCTCTACAAAGGTCAGACATTCTCTAGTGGCCTTGCCTTCGAAGAGGGTGTTCTTGACCACGCCTTGAAGTTTTGCTGGAATATCAAACAGTATAGGTGCGATAAAACAAAGATTTCGTTTATTTGCATAGGTTGTGGTTGCAATTGGCGAGTATATTGCTCACTTAGAGGTGATTCGGGTAAATGGGAGATTAGAAGCAATGTGGAGGAGCATAGTTGTTATGTTAGTGGGCGTTGTGAAATGTTAAAGGTCCCTGTTCTTGCTTCGTTGTTCTTAGATAAAATCTGCAGTGAACCAGAATATTTCATGCCAATGAAAATTGAGAAAGTAGTTTTCGAGAAATGGAGAATTCATGTGTCTAGGCCCCAGTGTCAAGCTGCAAGGAATATGGCATTGAGATTGATTGAAATAGAATATGACAGGCAGTTTGAACGGATAAGAGATTACAGTGCAGAGTTGTTGTGATCAAATCCTAATTTGAGTGTAGCTATTGAAACTATAACAAATGCAGAAGGATTAGATGAATTCAATAGATATATGTCTGCTTTGACACGTTAAGGAAAGCATGGATAGAAAACTATAGGCCTCTCTTGGGTGTAGATGCTTGTTTTCTCAGGTCAAAAACAAAAGCACAGATGGTGATGCTTTAGGGAGAGATGCAAACAATGCTATTTACCCTATAGCATGGGCTATTTTTCAAGTTGAGAACACAGAGAATTAAACTTGATTTCTAAAGAAGATCAGAGATGACTTATCTCTTGCAGATGGTGATGGTTATGTCTTGGTATCAGATCAACAAAAGGTTATGTTTAGCTCCCATTTTAGTCTGTTTACATGTTATTTGCTGCAACATCTAATTGTGCTCATTTACTTTTGCAGGGTTTGATTAGAGCGGTAGAGACAGAGCTTCCTAAGTTTTGAGCACAGGCCATGCGTTAGGCATATCTATGCAAATCTCAAAGAAAACCATAGGAAGAAAACCTCAGATGAAGCCTTTTATTTAGAACCTTGCATGGAGTTACAACAAAGCTGATTACAAGGTTAACTTAGGCTGCTTGCGGGAATATAATGAAGATGTTTTCAACGACGCTATGGATATGAATCCACACTCTTGGTGCAAGGTATTCTTCAAGACAGGAAACTGCTGTGAAGACGTGGAAAATAACTCCACAGAGTCATTCAATAGCAGCATTGTGAAAGCCAGAGAAAAGCCGATTATACCAATGCTTGAGATGATAGCTCGACTGGCGATGGTAAGAATCAAGAAAAGATTTGATGTATCAACATATCACACTGGAATCTGCACTCCATATGTAGAAGACATGTTAACAAGAACTCATGAACTTTCAACAGATTGCATCTGAATGTTAACAGGAATATGAAGGTTCACCAGGTGTAATGACACAAGTGTAACTGATTGTGAAGGTTCACAAGGCAGAAGCTTTTGGAAAATCGGATGTGTTTGAAGATTTTAGTATCATTGTTTTAGATCTTTGGAACAAAACTATGGGATGTGTTTGGAGCTTTTACTCTCAAATTTTTAGCTCTTTAGTATCATTTTCTGTAGAGCTTATACAATCGGCTGTGTTTTGTCTGCAATGTTTCAGTACTTTATTATGACTACATATGGTGTTTGCTTGATTCAAGGTCCTTTAACACTAGACAAACAACATGTGCATCGTGCCTTGTATTTGCTTAAGGTGCTGTTCTTTTCCTCATCTAGAAACTCCATCTGAATGATCCGTGAAAAGATTGAGAAATAGATGATTCATTTGGATGATGCATCTGGATGATGTTCTTTTCTTTACCTGAAAACTCCATCTAGATGATGCATTTTGATGAAGTTATGTTTCTTAGTGCATTTGCATAAATTAGTTAGATGTAGTTTGTAACCAAATGACTAAAAAGACATGCTTTGTGTTTTTTGTCAACAAGTAACCATTGGATCGACAACAAGGCCTGATCCATAGCCTAAGTTCTCCAAATGGAGCAGAATAGGATTTGAACCCACCACCTCATGCCTAGCTAAATCAGGTGCAAGCCAACTAGACGACCTGTTTCTTGCCGCTTTGTGTTAAGTTATCATTTTATGGTATAAATTATATTTACAATTACATAAGTATCAAAATTATTTTAAAAATAACTAATAAAATTGTATATTAGTTACATAGTTAAATTTTATTAAACATTTATTATATATAAAAATTTAAAATTATTATTAAACATTTTAATACATAAAAATAATAAATACTCATACATTTCAATATATAAAAACATAAAAAATGTTTCAAAAATATAAAAATATAGAAACAAATGAAAAAGAAGAGAGATAGTGAAAAAAGAGATAGTAAAAATGAGGAGAGAGAGTAAAAAAGGAGAGAGAGTAAAAAAAAGGAGAGAGAGTAAAAAAAGAGGAGAGAGAGTAAAAAAGAGGAGAGAGAGTAAAAAAGAGGAGAGAGAATAAAAAAGAGGAGAAAGAGTAAAAAAGAAGAGAGAGAGTAAAAAAGATGAGAGAGAGCGAAAAGAGGTGAGAGAGTGAAAATGAAGAGAGAAAGTTAAAAAAAGGGAGAAACAATAAAAAAGAGGAGAGAGAGTAAAATGAGTAGGGGGAATAAAAGAGATGAGAGAAAGTAAAAAAGAGGAGAGAGAGTAAAAATGAGGAGAGAAAGTAAAAATGAGAAGAGATAAATTAGAAATGAGGAGAGAGAATAAAAGAGATGAGAGAGAGAGTAAAAATGAGGAGAGAAAACAATAAAAAGAAAAAAATAGTGTAATAAAAATATAAGGGTATTTTGGTCTTTTACAATTTTTTACAAGTTCATCTCCATCCAAATATACCATCCAAACTCATGTGAAATTTTTAAAAATTTTGGATGAGTTTGCCAAATCCATCCAAAACACTTAAATGTGTCTAAAAGAACAATAGTTTTCATCTCCATCCAAATGGAGCATCTACATGGACAAAAGAACAGCACCTTATTCAAGGTTTTTTGTTCCAATAAACAACAATTCAAATTGCAGTCTTTTATTACATTTGTCTTGGATTGAATAAATAATTCAACAAGACATTGTGAAAAGCATCTTCACTATTAAGTTAAAGTGATCAGTCTCATACAATAAACAACACAAATAAAGACAAACACTAAACTACACCATTGTCACAACACTAGACAAACTTCACTAGACAATTGGACTCACAGCTACTACACCATTATCATAACACCACTAGACAAACTCCACTAATTTAGCATCTTCATGGCTCCGATCATGATCAAAGCAATTAAAACAAAACCAATCGCCATTACTTTCTTCATCTTCTTTTCACCATCAAGGACCACACCATCTATTCTCTCATAAATTTCGGACTCCAACTTCAACTGCAGCTGTTGAATTGTCTCTAGCATATTGTTTTCCATCTCTATTACATGCTTCTCAAGCTTTTCAAACTCATCCAAAATAGCTTCATAACACCATTTGAAGATGTGCTTATCATCAGTAAGCTTGAAAATCAAATGCAAATTCTGTAAACAAAGATTGTACATGTCCTATTGATACTACGAGTTTTAACCTTATATCCTATTGCAAGTGCACAACAAACGAAATAGTATCTAGGGATCGAATCCACAAAGATCAACTTATCACACTAACGACTGTATTATCTAACTAGAGCTTAAGCGATAAATATTTTGATGGAAATCAATTATAACTAAGTAATTTGATGTAAGATAGTAACTAAAGGCATCAAGCTAAGGGAATTCATAAGGAAATCGGGGGTTAGAATGAGAAATCTATTCAGTTTAGGTTCAGTTCCGTTCTCGACTCAGAAATAACGATTGACTAACCTACTCTCGCAGCGATAGCCACTATGCTTAGATCCTAGAGATCATAACTCTCGCTGGTTCTAGAAATCTAACCACGTGGTATTAACAGTTCCAAAATGTCCACAACCCAACCTAGCATCAACTCTCATTGGTAGTGAAGGTATTGCTTACCTAGAAAGGTTTTGGTTCCTATTAAGCTTCTGGAATAATAAGTAACCTAAGATCATTGATTAGTTAACTACTCTAACTTAAGCATTAACCAAATTTCTAGGCTCAAAATCCATATTAAAATCATATTTGTTCCCCACCCTTATGACCCCTAAGATCCTTTAAATACCCTAAACTCNGACATGGAAATAAAGAACAAGCAAGCAATTGTAAAGGAATTCATTAAAAACTGAAAATAGATAAGAATAGAGGTTTAGAGATTCTTTTCCAATGGTGTAGAGATCCAAAATCTTCTCCTCTAGGTTACAACAATTGTCTGTAACTTTCTAATCTGAAAAACTATATTTAAAAATGTATTTTGACCTAATGTATAGAGTAAACCAAACTGGTACAAAAATAAG
>OVBA01001116.1:0-29992 GCA_900406435.1 Lepidium aucheri | reverse complement strand
CTCGATCGATCAATGCTTCTTCATTCGATCGTGAAGCTTCCAAGTCGTGCAAAGGATCGTGCGTAACTTCTTCTTCAATAGCTTGATCGATCTCAGAGTGTCTGGTCGTGCAATGGATCATGCGCACGATATAGATTAATGGAGGCCGATCGTGTCAAACATGAGAAGTTGATCAAAGGATCAAACGTAGTGTTCTCCAAACTATCCTTGCATTTTGTACCTGAAAGGACTCTAAAAACACAACAAAGACTAAATAAAACATATGAATTAGTAAGCTATAAGTCGGTAAAAACGAGGTATATCAATTCCCCAGACTTGGCTTTTCTTATCCTCAAGCATATACATTGGAATCTAAAAGAGAGATACAGACTCAAAAACTCATTCTTCATAGAAATTTAACACCTTAGAACCTAAGCAAAGAACACTCGATTCATTCGACGAGAGAGAGACCATCTTATACTTTTCTCAAACTTAACAACTATTCCATCCTAACTCCAAAATCAGACCCAAAAGTTCTAGATCATGATACCAACTTCTTATGAATCTAAGTGCGGTCTTATCCAGAGAATATTGATCAAAAGACACATGGACTCATTCTCAATCCTAAGTACCATCCATAATGTGGTTCCTTTCCTCTTATTCCTTTCTTTTCCAACCGATTTCTCCCTAATTTCTAGGGTATCATTGTATTTTTTTAATCGGTGGTTTTCCTCTGTATTTTCAAAGGTGTGAAACAAGAGTAGCTTCATCGGAGTTTCTCTCGGTAAGCAGGTTAGTAAAGTGAAAAGGATTATGTCATTGGATGTATCCTTAGAATCGTCCAATTCACCTTAAATACGAGCTGCGTCACTAAGAAACTTTTACCCTTGGCTTACTTCGATTGTTGAAACTAAAGCGCATGAAACTTTAAGAAAAGGAAACCAAACTCTAGGATAGGTTCTCAAAATTGAGACTAATAATCCAATCTAATGTATACCAACTCTCTAGACAAGAAAATTAAATCAGGTTAAGGTTGAAGTTGATACCAAATTTCCGAAACGATCGAGAGGAACTGGTGAAAAGAAGAAAAGCTGATGAATCTATGAGTTTTCTTACAGTCAACAATGCTCATCAGAAGTCAAACAAATGGTAGCTTAAACCCTTATGAAATGTACCATTCCTCAGAAATCATAGTTCCTGAACCGACACAAGCTTATCTAAAACAATGTTTGACTCAAAAACATAACAAAAGAAGAAACTTCATTAGCAAACAAACATTTCTCCCCCATACTAACTTCACACCGTCCAAGTGTGAAAATTAGTAAGAGGAAGAATGAAAGTAACCAAAAAAATAATAGAAAATTGCTTTGGATTTCAGAAAACATACCTGGTAGTATGGATCAATCGAGAGGCATAGATCAATCAAGTAGCAAGTTTTGATCGATTGACAGATCGTGCCCAAATAGACTAAGGGCGTAGATCGATGAGCAGCAAGTCTTGGTCAATCGACGGATTGTGCACTCTTTCTCATCTTATGTTGCATAATTGATCTTTGCGTGGATCGATCGGACAATGCTCTCGAATCGTGTTTTCTGAAAACAAAAGACAAAATGGACTCAAAACAAACAAAAAATAAAGCAAAAATGAACCGATTAGTGGGTTGCCTCCCACTCAGCGCTTGTTTAAAGTCAATAGCTTGACTAAGAGAGGTGCTATGGAGGAGTTATATCAGTCAAAGAGATGTAATCTTCATTGCCTTTGTCGGGAGCACTAAAATATTGCTTAAGGCGCTGTCCATTAACTACAAATTCTTCTCCCTTTTCGTTTATCAACACTACAGCTCCATACGGTCTTACTTCCTTGATAGTTAAAGGACTGGACCACCTTGACCTAAGCTTACCAGGAAAGAGTTTGAAACGAGAAATAAACAAAAGAACTTTATCATTAGGAGCAAAACTTCTGTTAAGAATATGCTTATCATGTGCAGCCTTTGTTCGTTATTTGTAAATCCTCGAGTTGTCATAAGCCAAATGTCTGATCTCTTCAAGTTCATGTATCTACAAAAACCGTCTTTTTGAGGCAGACTTGATGTCATAGTTGAGATGCTTGATAGCCCAATTAGCTTTGTATTCGAGCTCTACACGAAGGTGACAAGACTTACCATACAGCAGATGGAACGGAGGTGTCCCTAATG
Organism: Lepidium aucheri; assembly: GCA_900406435.1. Lineage (NCBI taxonomy): Eukaryota > Viridiplantae > Streptophyta > Magnoliopsida > Brassicales > Brassicaceae > Lepidium > Lepidium aucheri. The sequence continues at coordinate 27,819 of OVBA01001116.1, read as the reverse complement.
GTGTCTTGAAAGCGATTCTGTAAGCCCAAAAATCATAATCCAACTTAGTTGACCAATCCTTCTTTATTGCACAAACAATTTTCTGAAGAATGCTCTTGATCTCTCGATTAGAAACTTTAACCTGACCACTTGTTTGAGGATGATATGGCGTGGCAAGTTTGTGGTGAACTCCATACTTTTTTAGGCGGATTATTAAATGTTTGGTTGATGAAATGAGAACCACCATCACTGATCACAACCCTTGGAACACCAAACCGAGGAAATATGATATGCTTGAACATCTTCAGAACCACTTTGACGTCATTGGTTGGACTAGCTGTAGCTTCAACCCACTTTGATACATAATCCACAGCAATAAGTATGTATTGGTTCCCAAAAGAGTTAGGGAAAGGTCCCATGAAATCGATTCCCCAAACATCGAACACCTCAACCTCGAGAAGTAAGTTATGTGGCATCTCGTTTCTTCTACTTATGTTACCTTGTCGCTGATAAGAGTCACATGATGAAACAAAAGAGTAAGTGTCACGAAACATCGTAGGCCACGAGAAACCTGATTGAAGAACTTTGGCAACAATCTTGAAGGTAGCAAAGTGACCCGCATTTGAAGAACCATGACAATGAAACAATATACCGAGAATCTCGCCTTCAGAAACACAACTTCTGGAAATGCCATCAGAATGTTGTTTGTATAAATATGGAGCATCCCAGTAGTATCGTCGGACATCCCTAAGAAACTTCTTTTTCCTGTAACCATGAAACTCAGGAGGGTTAACATATGCAGCGAGATAGTTAGCAAAATCAGCAAACCATGGAGTGTCCGGAACACGAAGAGGATCAATAGGCAAGTGTTTGACAATATGGACGATTGGATACGGTAAACTTGCTCTTCTCGTAGGCTGTCATCAAGAGGAACTGAATTGTCGATTCGAAGTCTAGAAAGGTAATCTGCAACTCCATTATCTACACCTCTCTTATCCTTGATCTCAAGATCAAACTCTTGCAGCAACAATACCCAACGAAGCAGCATAGGCTTAGCATCTTTCTTGGAAAGGAGATACTTAAGAGCAGCATGATCAGTGTGTATGATAACCTTAGAACCGACAAGATAAGATCTGAACTTCTCAAAGGCAAAAACGATGGCTAGAAGTTCTTTTTCTGTAGTTGCATACTTCTGTTGAGCATCATCAAGTGTTCTGCTAGCATAGTAGATTACATGCAACTTCTTATCCTTCCTCTGGCCCAAAACAGCTCCAACTGCATAGTCACTTGCATTACACATAATCTCGAAAGGTAATCCCCAATCTGGTGGCTGAACTATTGGTAACTAAAGATCCTTTCAAGGTCAGGAAAGCTTTCTCACACACCTTGGTGAACTCAAACTTAAAATCTTTGCATAGCAATTGAGTGAGTGGTCTGGCTATTTTCTAGAAATCCTTAATAAATCTCCTGTATAATCCTGCATGACCGAGAAAACTTCTGATCTCTTTGACTGTGGTTGGCAATTTCTAGCTTGTCATTACTTTGATATTTGCCTTGTCAACTTCCATTCCTTTTATGAGATCTTGTGTCCGAGTACTATCCCCTCTGTTACCATGAAGTGACACCTCTCCCAATTTAGCACTAGATGCTTGTATTGACAACGTTGAAGGACCCTGCAAAGATAAAAAAGACAACCAGAGAAAGAAGAACCATACAGAGAAAAGTCATCCATAATATCCTCAATCATATTAGTGAAAATCGACATCATGCATCTCTGGAAAGTGGCTGGGGCATTACATAATCCAAATGGCATTCTGCGATAAGCAAAAGTACCATAAGGACATGTAAAAGTCATCTTTTCCTAATCGTCGGGGTGAATGGGAATCTAAAAGAAACCTGAATAACCATCTAAAAAGCAGTTAGCATCTGATCCATGAAGGGCATAGGAAAGTTATCCTTCTTAGTAGAGAAATTCAAATTTCTGAAGTCAATACACATTCTCTGACTTGTGACAGTTCTAGTAGGTATCAATTCATTGTTCTCATTCTTAACTACAGTAATACCTCCTTTCTTAGGTACGACATGAACAGAACTAACCCAATTACTATCAGATATAGGATATATGATCCCTGCATCTAATAGTTTCATGATCTCTTTCTTGACAACTTTTTTTAAATTCGGATTCAATCTCCTTTGGTTCTCTATAGAACTCTTAGATTCATCAATAAGATGTATCCTATGCATGCATAAATCAGGTGAAATACCAGGGATATCATCTAATGAATAACCTATAGCTCTATGATACTTACGAGGTTCTCTAACAAGCGTTTCAGTTTCAGAACCATTCCACTTAGCAGTAATGATCACAGGATAAGTAGAATTAGGACCGAGAAATACATACCTTAGCCCATATATCACTCCAAGGATCGGTCAAGATTGAAGGTATGGACGGTTTTGTAGGATCTAAGATTGTATAGGCTATCATCTTCTCAATCTGCTTACACGAGTCCATCATCCTAGCATAACTCAACGCTTTGTCGTTTACAAAATCAAATTCAGATTCTATCCTTGTAAGTGCTAGCTCAAGAGGGTCCTCGACAAGTATCTCTTCATTCAACTCTTCTTCAATTTCCTCAGAAGTATCAACAAAAAAAGTCATACCATTCAACATCGGTTTCTTCAGCATCTTGTCCATCTCAAATCTCATCATCATATCACCTAGCTGTAGGTCTATTCTTCTATTCTTGACATCAATCATAGCACCCACTGTTCTGAGAAAAGGTATACCTAAGATTAAAGGATCCTTAGGTTCTTTATCTAGTTGAGCACTACAAAATCTGTTGGTACTTGTGCATTCCCAACTTCGACATCAAGATCTTCAAGGATACCTACTAGAAACTTCACTCAACGGCCTGCAAAGATAAGAGAAATCTTTGTTTGCTTGAAGTCCAAAAATCCTAACCTTAAGGCTACAGAATATGGTATGAGGTTGACATTAGAGCCAAGATCGCACAATGAACGCGCAAAGGTTTCAGAACCTATCCGAACTAAAAGTACAAATCGCCCAGGATCCTCTTCTTTCTTAGGGATCCGATTTTGAAGTCTAGAACTGCAGTTTTGTAGTCATCATTACCCTTTCCTCTCCTATGAACTTGTTTGTCACTAGACCCTTGATATAGTTCTTAAGTGAAGGTATCATCTGCAAGGCATCGATATAAGGTAACCGAACAGACAAATCTGATAACAACTCCTTACACTTGGCATTTGCCAAATCCCTTTTAGACTTCTTTGATGGGATAGGATAGGGTGGCACTGGTACATATGTTCTCTCAGGTGCTGCTGATTGCTTGCGAGGTGCAGTCGCAGGTGATGGTTCTCTCTCTGGTTGTTGAAACTGCTCTGAAGTTGGTGTAGGTATGGTTGTTTCCACATAGATCTCTTCAGCTCTATCATCCTCAACATCGACTACTACTCTCTCTGCACTTGGCTTTTGGAAATTTGCTTCAAGCTCCTTGCCACTTCTTAGCGTAACAACATCACAAGCTTGGTGCTCATCACTTGAATCAAGAGGAAGGGTTGTGTTTTCTACCTTAGACATAACACAATCGATTCTAGAGCTCAATTCTGAGTACATTATTCCCACCTGGTTATTTATTTCAAACGTAGTCCTAGACTATCCCTGAATGACCTGCTCCAACAAAGCTTTAATCGCGTTGGTAGATGAGGGGTAGGGCTTCCTCTTAAACTCACTTGAAGCTATGAACTGATCCAGTTTCTCACCTATCCCTGCGATTTTATCTGTCTCACATAAAGGTTCTTTGTGGTCCTGTAAATCTCTTGTACTAACAGCCAAATTCTCAATCAGTTGGAAAGCACTCTCATTCGTGTTTGTAGTGAAATCTCTCTTGCTTGAAGCATTAAGTAGCTTTTTGAAACTCTAGCTCAATCCACTATAAAAGAAGTTCAAAACCTGTTCATCGCTGAAACCATGGTGCAGACAATCTCTTCTGTATCCTTTCAGCCTATCCCATGCTTCTCCAAAAGACTCATCATCTCGTTGATGAAAGTTTGAAATCTGATTCTTCAACTTAGCTGTCTTTTCTTTGGTACAGAAGTGGTCCATAAACTTATCTCTAACTGGTTCCCATGAAGTTAACGATCCTGCGGGTAAAGACTGAAGCCATTTGGTTCCTTTCCCTTCTAAAGAAAACTTGAAAAGTTTACACTTAGTGTAGTCCTTAGAGATTCCTCTAGGTGCTGTTGTACTGCAGATTTCCTCGAAGTTTTTGAGATGGTCTATAGGATTTTCAGCAGGGAAACCGTGGAAGGCAAACTGTCTAATCAATGCTATCAAAGGAGGACTCAACTCATGGTCAATGCAACCCTCAGGTAAACTAACAGAAATCGCATATCGACATTGGTAGTAGTTGTGAGGAGTTTCTATCTCCCCAATTGCTCTTCTTGGCATCTGTTCTGCCCTAGCATCTCTTTCTCGTTTCGGCTCTGTAATCTTTCGCTTCAACTGCTCCAATGTAGCTTCCTGAATCGTAGGATCTGCTACAACCTCTTCTCGATCAGCCATTGTAAAATCAACCCTGAAAAACAAAACAAAGGAACAAAAACAAAAAGGTAAACAAAAGGTGTCTTAGACTCTAACTCAATAAGTAATCGAAAGGCAATGTTATTGACCCCTGGAAACGGCGCCAAAAACTTGATACTACGAGTTTTAACCCTATATCCTACTGCAAGTGCACATCAAACGAAATAGTATTTAGGGATCGAATTTACGAAGATCAATTTATCACACTAACGACTGTATTATCTAACTAGAGCTAAAACGATAAATATTTTGATGCAAATCAATTGTAACTAAGTAATTTGATGTAAGACAATAACTAAAGGCACCAAGCTTAGAGAATTCATAAGGAAATCGGGTGTTAGAATGAGAATTCTATTCAGGTTAGGTTCAGTTCTGTTCTCGACTCAGAAATAACGATTGACTAACTTACTCTCGCAGTGATAGCCACTATGCTTAGATCCTAGAGATCCTAACTCTCATTGGTTTTAGAAATCTAACCATGCGGTTTTAACAATTCCAAAATGTCCACAACCCAACCTAGCATCAACTCTCGTTGGTAGTGAAGGTATTGCTTACCTAAAAAAGTTCTGGTTCCTATTAAGCTTCTGGAATAATAAGTAACCTAAGATCATAGATTAGTTAGCTACTCTAACCTAAGCATTAACCAAGTTTCTAGGCTGAGAATCCATATTAACATCCTATTTTTTCCTCACCCTTATGACCCCTAAGATCCTTTGAATACCCTAAACTCGACTATGAAACTACTCAGACATAGAAATAAAGAACAAGCAAGCAATTATAAAGGAATTCATTAAAAACTGAAAATAGATAAGAATAGAGGTTTAGAGATTCTTCTCCAATGGTATAGAGATCCAAAATCTTCTCGTCTAAGTTACAACAATCGTCTGTAACTTTCTGATCTGAAAAACTATATTTAAAAACGTGTTTTTGACCTAATATATGAAGTAAACTGGTACAAAAATAAGGAAATTTGGTTTTCGCTTTGCAGGTTCATTGATCGATCGATCCTTGGGCTGCTCGATCGATCAATACTTCTTCATTCGATTGTGAAGCTTCCAAGTCGTGTAAAGGATCGTACGTAACTTCTTCTTCAATAGCTCGATCAATCCCAGAGTATCTGGTCGTGCAATGGATCGTGCGCGCGATATAGATGGATGGAGGTTGATCGTGTCAAACATGAGAAGTCGATCAACGGATCAAGCATAGTCTTCTCCTTTAAAGGTGTGATCGATCGATCCGTGATCTCGTAAAGGAAAATCTAGAGTTAAGCTCCCATCCTGCTTAGCATGTAGAATCCAAAGTATCTTTGCATTTTGTACCTGAAAGGACTCTAAAAACACAACAACGACTAAAGAAAACATATGAATTAGTAAGTTATAAGTCGGTAAAAACGAGGTATATCACCTATACACTATATTAGGTATTACAACTAGAAATTACTTTTAGATTTGAAGCATATGAACATTTGTAAAACCTTCTTTATGGGTTTCTCTCTGATTTCGACACATTACATTTGATTGCAGCTCCACACCAGCACATATTTGGAATACCATACACAATTTGTTCCCCATTACGAGAATTCGAACTTAAAGCTCCAGACTCATTACTTATTCTCGATCTAATGAACAATAAAAATATATTTTCATCAATCTCAACAACAAACTAAATAAAGAATAAAAGCAAAAGCAGTAGGCTTTATAGATGGCCTCCTATACTTAGCGAAACTAACCCAATCAAAAGAAATTGAGAAGATTGCCTTGAAAATTTTGCCTCAAAATCTCGAAACAGATGAAAAAGCTCGAAGAAGCTCAACGACTTAGGGTAACGATATTTGGGGAAAAGGTCGAAAGATTATTGGGTCAGGTTATGTGTTAGTACTCGGGTTACTTGGAAAAAGGTTATCGAATCAAGTTATGGTATGGTTTTTGTTCTGTCTTGGTTCAATTCGATTGTACCGAAAAACCACATTAGGGGAGAAATAGTTTTTGATACTTTCAATTGGAGACAATTATATAGAACCCGATAATTTGAGAGAATGTAATACAATAAATTCTTAAGAGATCTGGATCGTTAGCCCCCATAAATCATTCTCTTTTGGACCTGTGGACAGGTTCGAGTGACAAAATTCTACCGAAGCTAAAATAGAATGATATCATCCACGACTTTCAGTTTCCATTTACATTTAAATATTTCTGTTACATTTATTTTCTAAAATGGTTAAATATCCTCCAAATTAATTAAAAATTATTATCTTTGTAGTAATCCTATAACCGGAGAGTAGGTTTGGTAATTGATTGGAATGTAATTAAGAGGAGATCACAAATTCATAACCCCAAATGAATTTGATTTCATCATAAAAATCTTAACGGCATTCTTTTATCTCTCCGATTTTCCAAGCCGGATTCCAATTTTTTCTCAGGTAGATTCACAGGAAGATCCAAAATCATCAGCAAGAGTGAGTGACCTCACCGTTTAGGTGTTCCACTGGTGAATCGTCACTGGAACTGCAGATCCGTTATTGTTTTTTCTTTTTCCTGATCAACGGCGAATCAGCAGATTCCAGAAACTTTGATTTTCTGGAGAGTTTGATTGGTGATATTTGATCGAAGATCGAAAGTGAAAAAAGAGGCAATTTGCGTGGTAGTGAATTTGATTAAAAGATCTAATTTTGGATCTGTTTCTTTCGCACCGGGTGGAAAAATGGCGAGGAAAGGGTCGAGTATAAGGTTATCGAGCTCGAGAATCTCTTCCCTTTTGCTCTCCATGTTTGCAACTTTCGCTTCCTTCTATGTAGCAGGACGGTTAGTTCTTTGACTCTACAATTTGACAAACATTTGTGTTTTTGTGATTCTTAATTTGTTTATTAATTGCGGTCTCGTCTCTGTTTTTGAGATAGTTTGTGGCAAGAATCACAAACTAGGGTTCATCTTATCAAGGAGCTCGACAGAGTAACTGGACAGGTTTGTGTTATTATCTCAATGTCACTTTCATGCCCCTCAATGTGATCGTTTTACTAGATTTCTTATGTTAACCTCCAAGTTGGCCTAGTAAAATTTGATTCTATTTCCTTGAATCTTTGTCTTGCTTTGGCGTAATGTACTTGAATGCTTTTGGGTTCTTTCAGGGAAAATCTGCCATATCTGTCGATGATACTTTAAAGATCATAGCTTGCAGGTAAAACACTTGGTTCTTTGTTTTATCTTTTATTCCTGTTAACGTTTGTTTGTCTCCATGGCATGTTGAAGATAGAATTTTCTTTTCTAGGGAACAGAAGAAAACACTAGCAGCCCTTGAGATTGAATTAAGTGCAGCAAGGCAAGAAGGCTTTGTTCCAAAAATTCCCAAACATATTGATGGAGTTGAAACCAATAAAAGACCTTTGGTGGTAATCGGTATTATGACGAGTTTGGATAACAAGAAGAAGAGAGATGCAGTCCGTCAAGCATGGATGGGAACAGGTAGGGTTTCTCCTTATCCGTGTTTTAGTACCATCTCTTATTTGCAGATGCTGTGAGCTTACACGTTTTGTTCTTGCAGGTGCATCATTAAAAAAACTTGAAACTGAAAAGGGTGTGATTGCACGATTTGTTATTGGAAGAAGGTTTGGATTGGATCTATTACTCTTTAATTATCTATGCCTTTAATGATGATTACACAATGGAATCTTGTTTTGAGGCTTTATTTTCTGTGTTGTGTAGTGCAAACAAAGGGGATAGCATGGACCAGAGCATTGACGCTGAAAATAGTCAAACCAATGACCTCATTGTTCTCGTATTTTTCTTACTTTCTCTAGATTATTATTACTGGGGCGTTCAAATATTAGCCTACCATGTGTTAGTTTGAGAGCTTGGCCATTTAATTTTGTACAGGATGATGTGGTTGAGGCACCCGGTGACGCTTCTAAGAAGGTAAAAATGTTCTTTGCGTATGCTGCAGATAAGTGGGATGCACAGTTTTATGCAAAGGCCATCGACAAAATCTACGTTAATATAGGTAAGCTGGTACCAGAAGAGTTTTACAGCTAGAACATTTGGTCTTTTGTGTTTTTTGGGTTGATTGTAGATATGATAATGTAGGTGATAGTGAGTTTCATTCTTCCTAGGTTTCCAACATCAGTAATTTAGTCGAAAATGTAATTGAGTCGCCAAAGCTTTTACACTTTCTGAATGGATGGAAGACTTAAATATGGTGACTAAATTATGTTGAGAAATTCACAGTCAGAACTACTTTTTAGGCTGAAAATTTCAGAGCATGATGTTCTTGCACATTTTCTCATGCCACTTTAGAGGTCTTTGATCCCTTCATTTGTGAAAGTTTAAGGTCAAAAGACTTTCCATGTAAGTATTAGCTGACATTATTATATGCTATGAATGTGATTGATGTGTTGCAGATGCTCTCGGAAGTACACTGGCAGCACATTTGGATAACCCACGGGCTTACATTGGTTGCATGAAATCTGGCGAAGTTTTCTCAGAACCGTGAGTTTTTGAGCGTAAATGTCCAATTCACCACTAGTACCATTAGTATAATCTGGAAATTACGCGTCTTATGTAATTTTAACATAAAAGTGGGCTTTTCTGACAGGAACCACAAATGGTATGAACCAGAGTGGTGGAAATTTGGTGACAAGAAAGCGTAAGTTAAATAAATAACCCTACCAGTGCATTGACTAGTTTCTTTTTTCTTTCCATGTGACAAGGAATCACCTGTTCTTGTTTCATGTAATAACAGATACTTCCGGCATGCTTATGGGGAGATGTATGTTATAACGCACGCATTGGCTAGATTTGTATCGATCAATAGGTCAGTTATGCCACATAATCTTTCAAATACTCACTTACAAACAGATAAATAGAGTGAAACTGACATTTTGTGTTGCTTTTATGTATCATGATGATAATGGGATGGTGATAGAGACATTCTTCATTCCTATGCTCATGATGACGTGAGCACGGGTTCATGGTTCGTGGGTCTTGATGTTAAGCACGTTGATGAAGGAAAACTCTGCTGTTCGGCGTGGTCCTCAGGTATATAACTTAGCTTAGCTTCTACTGCACATGTACCGTATTTCTTTAAATATCTATCCAATGCGTATATTGGAGCCATATTGCTTGACATATATAATAACCAATTTCTTTCCATACGTTTGCAGAAGCTATATGCGCAGGAGTGTAGTAGAACTGTAGAACAAAAGACGAATCCAAGTGTGAGACTTTGTTCCTCTTTGGTGCTTATAGAGAAAAGAAAAAGAACATACAATACAATGATATTTGTCCCAACAAGGCTAATTTACACAAATGTTCTCATGTATTCTTAACTATATACCATTTTCTTATCATTTGACTCTTGTTGCGTTAGTCATTGCATTTTGCGAAGTCCACGCTATTGGCATGCTTTAAATGGAAGAGTTTACTGAGGAAGGAAGATTTGTGTACCCAAAACAAATCATCTGGTTCTGATCTCGAATTCTCTCCTTCTTCTCTCCTTTTTTTTTTGATTTCGAAATAAGACTCGAGCGATTTGTTGAGTGACGACGCAAAACCATGGTCGTCACTTTGTTGACAGATCTTAAGAGTATTCAGGAGATCCAAAAACAACATAAAGCTTTCGAAAATAAGAAAAAACAGCACGAAAGTAACCAAGAAACATCATAATTAATAGAACGTAGAACAAATGGCCTCAATTAGGAACAATGTATTGAATCTTAAACTAAAACAAGGACAAAGATGAACAAATAGTTTGAGTTCAAATAATAATTATTTTCGTAATCATATCCTAAATATATAAGCCGTTCTTCTCTAAATCATATCGAAGCACTATCTCTGCTAGATACGACCCAACCGGAGGATACGGGATTTCTTCCATGTATTGCACTCCACTCTCATCTTGGTTCATCAGATTACTAGTCTCTGAACTGTTGATCATGTTATAATTCTTGTTGATTATTTGAGAAGACTGTGTAATAGCTTCCGTATCAAGCAACGCGTTAGCTTGATCATATGGATTAATCTGTCTTCCATCATTATACCAGAACTGCGTTGCCATATGAGTATTTCCTTTGTCTGTTCCTACAAAATCAATTCCTATCATAATGTTTTTTCGCTCTCTTTTACTTAGACTTGTATATAAAATGGTACTTAGGTAAAGTTGAAGGAAAATACCTTGAGAATGGTGAAATGGATTAACGTTGTTGTCATTGAAACTAAGTGTCTCGCCATGGTTGTAGCTAAATGAGTTATTGTTGCTTTCATAGCTATTATTGAAGCAAATAGATTGGTATAATGGAAAAGTGACTTTGATGAGTTCAGACCAAAAGCTATTGCAGGACAGAAGCTTCTTCAAGTTCTCTTGTAGAATGCCAGGTTGAAAATAAAGTGTATGTCTCCTGTTCAGTTATATATTAAACTAAAAAATTTGGACCACTTTCAAAGGTACTAAAAGCAAAAGTAAAATATAGGAAACCTGTAAGTAGAAGACTGATTTTGGGTGAAATCTTGATCCATTTGTTTCCATTGAGTGCATTTTCCAGCTTCTCGATTAGTTTCTTGGAAGAATTTTGGAGGTTCTCTCAACTGCACATAATTATCTCAAATATCATTAATTCATAAAATTAATATATATATATATATATATACTAAATGTAAGTATGTTGTGGAAAATAGGTGACCTAGCGGTAGTGTTCACTATACAAATTCTCAAATAATGGGTTTTTGCTATGGATCTGACCTTATCGATCTAGTTTAATTTGAAAACAATAGTAAACGTTGACAAAAAACAAAAGTAAGAATGTTTATTACCTCGACGTTGAGGATTTCAGTTTTATCTCGTGCGTGAAACAATGTTCTAAAAGACACGACATCTTTCCATTGGATCTCAATTTTTTTCTTCATTCTAGCGATATCAATTCCTATATCTTCAGGATCAGTAATCTCCCAAATAAGTTTCTTGTTAGCTAAATAAAATTTAGCCACAATGTCATTAGGGTAGACTGCAACATATGCCCATTGACCAATTATGATTTTGGATACTTGGAAATTTATAGGTTTTTGTTTTTTAGAAGTTTCAGGAGATGTTGAAGTGCTTAAATAGTCAATGAGAAGAGGTTGGAGGTCATTTTCTTCATAAGTAGAATTGATAGATTCCCGAATTTGCGATCGACATGAAACCTGAAAAGATATTGGCAAACAATTATAATTATTATAAAAGTAAGAAAGAAAAGTATGTAGAAAGAGAATTGAGCAAAGTAGAGAGAGAGGCCTCATCGACAGATGTTAGAAGTTCTTCTGACAATCTCTCCATCGAATATAAATCGAATACTTGTTTTTGTTTGTTATTATAGAATATGTAACTTGGATGTGAGCTGCAATTAGAGAATTAGAGGGAATCTGTGACGACGACTATATACTGAATTCTCTCTGCAAATTAAACTCTTGTACAACTACTATATACATAATACTCCCCATTGGCGAGATTCCCTATTCATTCGGGATTCCAAATCAATTTCGGAAAAGGAATATACAAATTCATATCCCAATCAATATACGTAAAATTAGTTTTTAGCCAATCAATCTTTTTAACATATAATTTTCTATAAAAAAAAATAAAGAAAGTGTTTTTACTAATTACTACACACAAAAAGCTAGATTTTAGTACTTGAAGTTGTTTTTGAGAGTTACTTCTTATTTTCTAACAAAATAAAAATTCTAGTTAGAGATTAAAGTAAATAAAGTCTCTTGACGATAAAAAAAATGAATTAAGATTTAAAATCAAATTTTATAATCATTAACTTTTATTAATAATAAAATCTGAAGATTATAAAGTTTGATTTTATAATTTTAGAAAATAGTACTTTAAATATTATAAATTAATTTTGGAATGATTTGAATAGTGCTTCAAAGATTGATAAATTAATCGATTATCCAAACATAGTCTTATGTTAATCATGTATCTCAATATTGGCTTGCCTTGTTATTTAATATGTTGAATTATGTTGGAAAAAGTAATTGATACAAATGATTTTATTCTTTTAACAGTGATTTAGCTATTATAAAATATGACCATAATTTTAAAAATAGTGTTTCAAAAATTATTAAAAAATTTTAAGAAATAGGTGACCTATTTGTCTTGCCCCTGATCTAACTAAGCACCATGTAAAGAGTTTGAAGTCCACCAGCTCTAGTTGGAGTATTTAGACTATGGATCAGACCATGTTAATCTAAATCTAATGAGTAATGTTGAAAAATATATATTGAAAATTTGACTTTAATATTATTAAGTTTTTTTTGTCAGCATTGAGTCACAATTGGCCGGCCTATTAACCAAATTCTGCATAATGTAGGCAGTGGGATTCGATCCCTGGACGTGCAAGTGCGTCTGCTTTTAGTGGACTTACTACATACCACTAAGTTTAATATCATCAAATTTAATATTATTATTTAAATAATTTTAGAATAAATCAATCTTAAATAAGGTATTACAAAAGGAAAAAATATGAGTAAAAGTCAAAAATTATAGAAATTATCCTTCATGGTTTTCCGTAAAATCATACTTTTAATCTTGCGAGCTAAAATTAAATTTGAAATTACTTACAAAGTATAGAAATCATACCAAAACCTTTGTGTATTCACGCTCAGGAATCGACAAAATTTTGTTTTTCGAATTCATCTAGTGATGCAAGCTAGATAAGAATCAAACCAACCAAATTACATGTATCTTGCTATAGACAAAATTTTGTTTGTTTATTGAAATGTGTCACATGCCAATACGTTTTGTGCATTCACATCTCAAATCTATCTAGCTCTCGAAATCTGCATTTTCATCTACATTTTTCCGTGATCATAATTTATTTGTTGATTGCGGTCGTGGTTTCTTCATGTTTGAGATAGTTTGTCGCAAGAATCAGATATTATCAAGGTTCATCTTATGAAAGAGCTCGATAGAGTAACTAGACAGATTAGTATTATCTCCGTGTCACTTTCATGCTCCTGAATATGATGGTTCAACTAGATTTTTCCTAGGTTAACCTCTGAATTAGCCATAATTATAGAGTTTATTTGATTCTTTGAAGAATATAGCTTGCAGGTACAAAATTTTATGGACCGTTGAAGACAAACTTTTCTTTTCGGGGGAATAGAAGAAAACACTAGCATCACCTAAGAGTTAAGATGTAATTAAGAGCACAAGCTTTGTTCAAAAAACTCTCAAACATAGTGATGGAACTGAATCCTAGAAAGGATCATTTGGTGGTAATTGGTATTATGACAAGTTTGTGTAACAAGTCACCTTACGTATCGTTGGAAACTTGGAATATTACTTTGGCTTTTCTGCTAAGAACCACAAATAGTTTTTGGTCCAATTCGTGTCCATGGCCAACTATTTTTACCCCAAAACAATATATATATATATATATATATATTTTGTTATTTTTATGTTATCAAATTTGATGTTTGCTTACTATATAAAATATGGAATAAAAAAGTTGAAAGCAGATTCAGGAAGAACCATGGAGCAAATGTATCAATGCTTTCTCAATATCGTTTTCAAACATAAAGAGAGTTTCTGCAACAAAGTTTGTTGGAAATCCCATCTCCCCTATCGCTGTGAACCCATTTTCAAAATCCTAAACCTGAAACATATAAATCAAAATATTGTAATTAGGTGAAGAAGAAGAATAAGCAAGATGGTTGCAAGCCTGTAAGATGGCTGCAAGCCTGCAACATTATTTAAAGACCACCAAATAGACATCTTTCCTAACTATGGACTCAAACATACATTTGATTACTATAACATTAACCATTACATAGAATATGTGTAGCTTCATTAGCTAATACAAGAATAAAATTTTTATAGAAGGAAATAGGAAGATAAAAGAAGCACCTTAGTGGGATTATCGCCAGAGTTTGCAACTGCAATGCTAATAGCTTCTCGGTTAAGCCCAGACGCAACATACTTCATTGCTATAGGATCTACCCCTTGTATTGGAATCCTTTATTAATGACACTACCATAAGCGGGTAGAAACTGTAAGTACGAGAATGGAGACACATGATGTACTACAGAGCTTAATACAACAGATGGACTGTTGTAGAGCAAGACATGCACAAAATGAGGACACCTGTACAACAAACGCTAGACAGAGACAAATAAAAATTCTTTAAGCTTTTGTATTAAGAATAATATAAACAAGTATAGTCTTGTTTAATCATATTTACACACAACCATAACTTGGTTTGCCACTGACCTATTCCTAACTATCCAAAGCTCATACAACACTACAACCTTGTAGCTGTTGCAACTCTCTGTTGAGCTCCCTAGTTCACACAACACTAGAGACTTGTAGCTATTGTAACACCCTCGATTTCACTCACCAAGAACTCCTCTATCGAGCTCACTAGCTCACACAACACTACAGACTTGTAGCTGTTGTAACACCCTCAATTTCACTCACCAAGAACTCCTTTGTCGAGCTCACTATCTCACACAACACTAGAGACTTGTAGCTGTTGTAACTCCCTCTGATTCACTCACCTTGAACCAACACATATTTTGAACTTGGAACTTTCAATCTTCATTTTCTGAAAGTCCAACCTTTCTCTAAGTGCTGAGCACTACTTAAATAGTCTCAGCTCATCTAGGACTTCCCTTTGGTCTTGAGAAACACTCCAAAATGCTTTGCACCATGTATTTGTTGTAGAGCCTTTTTGCCTTCTGCATCATGCAGAACCAACAAAGTTGACCCCTTGCTTCCCCTCTGTTCTGCTGCTGTAGAACACATCCGGGTTGAGTCTGACTTGCTTTCTTTGTTCAGCCATTTCTTGTTTTTCTATTTTGGTGCAAAGTATTTGTTGCACAAGAAGCTTTTCAGCCAGCGAATGGGATGTTGCACATCATCTCCATTTGAACCAAAGACTTGGCCCACTATTTCCTTTCACTTCCTTATGCTAGTCACGTGTTCTTTGTATTCCTTTATGTACTGAGAGCTTTTGTTTTGCCAATTGGATATTGCCACATCAGCTCCACTTGAAATAAGCCTTGAGTCATTCTCCCACCTCCTACCACGTCAGCCTTGTTGTGAGAATCAAGTGTTCTTTCATTCTCCCTTTTTGTATCTGAATGTATCAACTCAAGCTCCCTGTAAAACAGAACTCAAACAAGCATAGAGTACATAGACATATTGTACTGAGGGATTAAAGCACAACTGCTAGTACTCAGATAGTATGCCAGGAACAACCAATTTTTATCAGGGTAAAAACCAACCATCCATTTCCAACAGAAGAGACCTATACTAGCAAGTTCATAATAGCCAATAAACAGTTCAGTTCATAACTTATGTACTTTATCCAATCTAGACAACCTAAGACATTAAACACAACATGAGACAAGTATTGGTTCTCCCCCTGCTTGAGTGCACAATCGGAGACAAATAGTTTAGATGGACTGAAGTATTCGTGAGACAGGCAATCATGAGACATACATTTGCTGCAAAGATACTTATAAACACACATCAGTCACATAGGCAATTTCTCATAAGACAGTCTTATCTTCACAAATCAGAAATACAAGTCTAGACAAGCATCACAACTACAATGAATAAGTTACTGGAAGTGCCTAAATGGGAATGCAATATGTTCAATAGGGCTTGTCTGCTGTATGAAATCAATGCAGAATTTTCAGAAGAGCAAGCACCTCATTGTAAGACAAGTAAATGACCCACAAGAGACTGAGCATGTGACCAGAGAACTAACACATCCTTTAAGTTAATCAAGATTAAGTAAGCTTGTACATGTATACTAGACACAAGGTACCCATGGCAAAGAAGACTCACTGTCTTAAAAAGATGTGTGTAGTGATTTCGGCACAACAGAGCACTTGAGGGCTTTGTATATGAAGAAACGTCAACCCATAAGCCCGTAAGGTAGCTATTTCTCATTTTTGCGTAGCTTCACACTTACTTATCAACTCCGAGTATCTACGCATCACCATACATGCCTGAGAACTACTCACAGAGTTATCTGTACACCCCAGTCCTACAGCCCTACATTTCCCCCTCTTGTTGTTTTTTTGTGTTTTTGTTTTGTTTTTTTTATAAAAGGAAATAATGACTAACTACCATTTGTACACTACCTTTTTTATTCTTCTTTTCATTTTTTTTGTAATGCTTAAAGGAAAACAACCCAGAATACCTCTTTTAAGCAACACTGAGCCCGCATGAAAAACAACTTTTTCTCTTAGTTGAATTGCCGCAAGAGGGTTTGTGTTGTGGGAGTTGTGTCCAAGAAAACAGAAGAAATAACAAGTACAACTACTGTATTGATTTGCACAAACACACTGTTAAAGACACTGTGTTTCAATGTTCACAAATATCAAGTGCCTTCTGTAACAAAAAAATATGTTCAGTTCCAACGGTTTGTGAATATATAAGCCAATTGATTCACTGATACAACATGAGTGATCTCTATATGTGTCTCCTCTACTAACTCACAAATGAAAGGATGCCTAATATCAATATGCTTAGTCTTAGAATGTTGCATAAGATTTTTTGATATGTTTATAGCACTCATGTTATCACAATGCACAAGAATGGTATTTAAAATCAAACCATAATCTGCAAGCATCTGTTTTATCCACATGATTTGAACACAACAACTACCTAATGCAATATGTTCAACTTTTGCAGTAGATAGAGTGACACAAACCTATTTCTTACTAGGCCAAGACACATGATTATTTCCAAGAAGAAAACACCCACCTTATGTACTCTTCCTGTCATCCATACTTCCTACGCAATCAGCATCACATAACCCTTTTTGGATTAGTCTGTTACCGAGCACAAATTCCCACACTAAGGCACAAGTATGTTCTACTCGCTGTAAGGTACAGAAGAGTTTGTATCATGGATTGGTAGAGTTTCTTATCCACATCCTGCATGTCTTCATCCCAAGCTAACTTATTGGTTGTACTCATTGCAGTTCTCACTGATTTGCTTGTCATGCTCATTTCAAACTCCTTTGTCATTAGGTCAACAAACCAATCGATGCCTTTCTTGCTTGTGCTTCTAGACACAATATCATCCACGTAAACCTGTACTACCAGAATGTTGTCACTATCTCGCTGAATGAAAAGAGTCTTGTCCACTAATCCTCTATTGAACCAAAGGTGGACCAGGAATTGCGTGAGTCTTTCATACCAAGCCCTTGGTGCATGTTTTAGACCATATAGAGCTTTCTTGAGTTTGTAGACATGCTCAGGATGCTTGGGATCTTCAAACCCTCTAGGTTGTGACATATACACTTCCTCCTGTAGTAGCCCATTGAGAAATAAATTCTTAACATCCATCTAGTACAACCTAAAATTCAGAACACACGCAACAGCTAGCAGTAGCCGAATAGGTTCCTATCGAGCTACTAGAGCAAAGATATCATCAAGGTCTATTCCTTCAACTTGAGAGTATCCCTGTGCTACCAAGCTAGCTTTGTTTCTTGTGACGTTCCCATCACCATCTATCTTGTTCTTGAATATCCATTAAGTTCCCACTCTATTGACAACAGTGGGCTTCAATACTAAGTCCCACACACAATTTTTGTGAAACTGTTCAAGTTCCTCTTGACATGCTCTCAGCCAGTACTCATCAGTTAATGCAACTCTGATATTTGTAGGTTCATTCTCTGAGAAAAAACATGAGTATTGAACCATTTCTTTGAAGTCAATTTGTTTACCACGATTGACTCTCTGATTCATGTTTCCAATAACATCTGCCTATGAGTGGTTCTTGTTTACATTGAGTTGCTCTGTAGTACTGATATCTGTACAACCAATATCGTGTAAGTAGTCTCCTCTAATTTACCAACCTCTTTTTGCACCCTACTAGTACCCACTTCTGCAGACTCAGGTAGAATAACTGATACCATGACAGACCCATGAACTTCATCAAACACGATGTTGATTGACTCCATGACCATCTTTGATCGTTTATTGTAGACTTTATATGTTATGCTGTTTGACGCATGTCCCAGAAATATCCCTTCATAACACCTTGATTCCAACTTACCAAGCTGATCCTTGTCATTCAATATGTAGCATACACAACCAAACACTCGAAAGTAACTAAGGTTTGGTGTCTTTCCTTTCCAGATCTCGTAGGGATTCATCATAGTACCAGGCTTCACATATACATGGTTAACCACATAGCACGCAGTGCTAACTGCATTAGCCCAAGATCTTGTTGGTATGTTGTTTCCATGAAGCATAGCCTGAGCCATCTCCTGAAGATTATGATTCTTTCATTCAACCACCCTATTTTGTTGTGGTGTTCTCAGAGCAGAGTACTGATGCATTCCACGTTTCTGACAGAACTTGTCAAAGTTCTCATTCTGGAATTCCCTTCCACAGTCGTTTCTGATATGTACTATGCTACCTCTTTCAGTTTTCGACTGTAGTGCGAGTATCTTGAAAATGTCAATCGCATCAGACTTGTTTCTCAAGAACCTGACCCATGTGAACTTTGAGAAATCATCTACTAAGACAAAGATGTAGTGTTTCCCGTTTAGACTCTCTGTTTGAACTGGTCCCATAAGATCCATGTGTATCAATACAAAAAATTTCTTGGATGTTATCCCAATTATCTTCTTATGTTGTACTTTGATTTGTTTCCCTCTGTTACACCCATCATACACAACCATGTCTTTGTCCTTGATGTGTGGGATCCCTCTCACAACCTCTACATTTACCAGCTTTGTCAGACTTTGAACATTCATATGCCCCACCCGCATGTGCCATAATTCCAATTGTTATACCATTGCAAAGTGGCATGTTTCTATTCTTTTCCACTTGTAATAGTTGTTCTTGGTGCGAGACCCTATTAATATGATGTTACCATCAGCATCAACTGCTCTGCAACTTGTCTTGTTGAACATCACATCCAAGTCACTGTTACATAGCTGAGTGATGCTGATTAAGTTTACAGTCAGTCCATCTACATAGTACACGCTGGTTAATTCAGGGTAATCTGATTTATGTGTATCTCCTTTTTCCCTTACTCTTCCTTTGCTTCCACCTCCAAAGGTAACCTTATGTCCAAGTGTTTCTGTAAAATTTGACATAGATAATTGATAGCCCGTCATGTGTCTTGAGCATCCGCTGTCAAAGTACCATGGACCATCTTCATGTCCTTCAGAAGAGGTGTAAGCAATATTTTCTTGTAACAATGATCTTTCACCATGTGATTCATATTGTTTCCACCACTCTGAACCTTCAGTTTCTCGAACTGTTTGAGATACCTTAGGTTATCTTCTCTGATATCTCTCCATACAGATTAGACTTGGCTACCTAAAAGCTCTGGTATTAAGTTAGCTCGATGTGACATCTCCTAAGTTCCCACACAGTATAAAGTCTCTGTTTCAGCTTATAGCAGTTACTCTGACCATGACCTGCTTTGTTACAGTAATAATAGTTGTATGCTCCCAACGTGGTGCATCTTCTTTGAGACTATGTTGAAGGTGTTTGAACCCGTGTTCGTACCTTACTCTGTTCTATACAAACTTGCAGAGTTTGAATACCCCCTCCTTTGCTGTGTTGCTTCCAGTGCTTTAAACAAACTTCACCATCTTTAACGAACTGACAACTTGGTCATGGTTGGCCTGATATCCTAACCAAAACTGGTGCTTTCCAGTTTTCCCTAACTCAAGGATCTTATACAGATTCTTAGTTCCATTTTCAACATCCTGATCTATTTTTCCCTATCTCTTAACTGATTTCGCAAGAGGATTGCCTTTTCCATTTCCTATTCGCACATGTTCTGCCACACAAGTACAAAATTCTCATTAGTATCAAAGGGTTCAAGGTGTAAGCCACTTACCTGTTTGTCATTTTCAACGGATTCATGTGTGTTGACACGAGTTTCCAGAGCAAAATTTTCTAGTTGTGAGAACTAGATTCTCCTCATTGATTTTAACCCAATTGTCATACAGCGTGCAATAGTTTTCCTTGCTATACATCTCACTGTCTTCATCAGAGTTAGTGTCGATGTGTTCTCTTATAACAAATGCGACATAGTTATGTAGATCTACACCATCATCATCCTCATCTTCAAAATTTTCACTTAGGTTGTCAACCAACGCCTTATTCTTCCCCTTATGGGGACATTTCATCTTTGTGTGTCCTATACCACCACATTTGTGACAGACCAAGTTGTGCTTCCCATTATTCTTTTCTCCTAATAAACAGCAAAGAGCATTCCTGTCTCCATCATTACGATTCCATTGGTCAGTTCCCTTGTACTGGTTCCTTTTGACACACCTCAGGGCTTTTTCAAAATTCTTTGCCAGCAGACTTATTTTCCTTTATTTGCGCCAAACCCTCTAGTTCAGCCTCAACAATAGAAGCTACTCCTCTCCTTGTCTTCTGCTTGTCCACTGCAACTCCCATTTCTTCTGATTTCAGCACTCCAACGAGATCTTCAAACTGCATGATATTAGAGTTCCCCACAACCCTCATTACTGCTTTGTGCGCTGCAAACTTCTGAGGCAGAAACCACAAGATTTTTCACAAATTTATGTTCCTTGTATGCTTTACCTCGTACATGTGTGTGATTTTTAACTTTTTAGAGTCTTATTCTAGGTTATTTTGCATTTCATCTAGGTAGATTTTCCTCGCACTTAGGACTGTTTAGGCGTGTTTTTCACTTTTTGCATTTGCATTTGCATTTGCATATTGGAATTTATTCAGGAAAATGAGCAAAAAGAGAACAAATAAGGAGCAAAGGAGCAGCTGTCAGAGTACTCAACGATCAAGGAACCAGCCAACAAGAAGGATTACAGACACCTCGCACATCCACCTTGCAATCTCTATCATGAGGAAGACCAAAAGAGTACCATGCGGAAGCTTCAGGGCCTCAAATCTCAGAAGAATAATCTGCCTCGCGATCTCGCCTTGTCGTCATACCTTAAGGGATGGACTAAAGAACTGACTCAATACCTGAAGACTCTAGCTTGAAATCATCCTCGGACATTGTGCTCGCAACAAGATCACAAGTGATGTACCTGAATCGCACCTCGCAGTTCCTACTCGCAGAGGCACCTGAGAGGGCCACTTTAACGGACCGCCTGGTTGTCCAACTTAAGTCGGTTTGACCATTAGGGTTAGGAGGACTACCCTATCAATACCTCTTTTAATGACACTTTTTAGAGATTTGATTTTTGATTGCGAAAAAGGATAACTTTATCTGAGCCGCTTTCATAAGGTTTTTAAATCTAGCATTAAAGTTCTTATCTTGTTTATGATGGATTGAATGTTTGGATCATTTTCATGCTTAATCAAGTAATTTAGTTGCTATTTTCTTATCTTTCTGTCTTTAGTTCTTCTTTATCTTACAATGCTCGTGGTATCTATCCCACTCCTCGCTCCCCACAAAATGAGGATGAAGTAGATTTGCTTGGATCTTGAGGACGGGAAGATCGCAGGTGAAATCGTCGAGATCTATATTTGATTAATCAATTGTTCATGTTAATCTCTTCTAGTTAGGGGATCTTAAAGCTTGTATCTTCCTGACCAGCTGAGGCACGATCCAGGTCACGACCGCATGCTAGGTGCTTGCGGAAATAAATGCCTTAAACCTCGTTAGAGATGACTTGCTCCGCCAAAGAAAGATCTAAGTGCAGATCGGTCATTAGATGAACTTGGGCCAAGCTTTATGCATATGGATTGGATTGATCGCGACTAGTGTCGTATTGGATCTTCCAGTTTGGATCGAGATCTTCACTACGAGAGTGGGCTGATCTTACATTTTTCATATTCTAGAGATCCCTAACTTTGGCTAATCAACAAGTGTGGATCGCCGAGATCATCGTCGATCCTTGACCCACTCCTCAAGGTTCTTCTTTTCATTATTGCTTGAATCATATTTTTTACTCTGTTTTATGCCATTTCTTTGTTTTGATCATCATCATCCTGTTTTATTTTTTTCTTCTAGCTTATCTTGTCTTCTTCCTTAATTTGAAATGACTCATAGTAATGTGACAGATTTCTATGATAGGTTGGCTTGGACTAGATGAATCACATTGTCTAAATTGCTTGTAAACACATCTGAGTATTTGTTTAACATCCATTTACTTATCCACTACCTCAATGATTTGATAGAGTAGAAACCCCAAAAACCTCTTTATCAAATTGGCGTCGTTGCCAAAACAGATTTTGTTTATTTCAGTTTGGAAGCTGTTCATTTTAAGATCAAGTTCTTTATTTTGTGTGTTAAATTGTTTATCTATGCTCCACAAGCTTGGATCTCTAAGGACCAAGCTCAAACCTTGTTGACAAACTTGTTGTTTCTGCCAAATTTGGAGGCCTCGCAGGTGATCCTCGCAACCAGAGCTTGAGGATAGTGCAAAAGCCTACAAACTCGCACTTAACTTCTGCGAGTTAAGTGAAGTTTCAGATCAGTTTTCAGCGGTTGATGCAAACCCGTTTGAAGGGTAACCATCACCTCCTGTGTTACATCGAAAACATACACTTGCTCCCTCGCGAACTTAGACAGCAAAGAGCGAGGATGCAACAGCAACAACCGGAGATGGATACCACAACTCCCGGTACCACAACCGATGGAACACCACCGCAACCAGCTGTGGCGGATCAACAACAAGCAATAGTTCAAACTCAGGCTCGCCGCCCTCGCTATATAGGTGCGAGTGATGCACAGAGTATCCATACTCAACGGAATGGCATCTTACCTCCCACCATCCCCCACAAAAATTTCGAAATCAAGAGAAGACTGATTTCAATGGTTCAGTGCAACAAGTTTCATGGACTTCCCTCGGAGGACCCCCTTGACCATTTGGACGAATTTGAACGGTTTTGCACTCTAACTCGCATCAACGGAGTGAGTGAAGATGCTCTTAAGCTCTGACTATTTCCATTTTCACACGGTGAACGCACCTACCTTTGGGAAGAACATCTACCAACCGGCACAATCACTACATGGCCTGAGTGTAAACACCTCTTCCTCACAAAGTTTTTCTCCAACTCAAGAACGACTAAGTTACGGAACAATATTTCCAACTTTGTACAACATAGCACCAAGACACTTGCTGAAGCATGGGATAGGTATACGGCATACCAATCTTAATGCCCTCACCATGGATTTCCCGAGGAAATAATCTTTAGTAACTTCTATTTAGGCGTTCATCCAAAGATCTGTATGCTTCTAGATACCGCAAGCCACGAGAGTTTTTTGCAACAAGAGATTAGAGATGGAAGAGCACTTATAGACAACCTCGCACTTGCAGACGGACAATATGGCAAGGACTATGACAGAGCAGTTCGAGGTAATGCAGATTCTGATACATCCGCTAGAAAAGAGTTGAAACAACTTCATGAGAAATTGGACAAACTATTGATTGTCCACACCAAACAAGTCAATTTTGTTGAAGAAGAACAATTTCAAGAAGGGGAGGAAGAGAAAGTTGAGGAAATTTGCTTTGTACAAAACCAAGGAAGCAACAAGCCATGAGTTAACTACAAGCAAAACCCAATTTTGAGTTACCAGAGCAACAATGTGGCTGATCCGCAAGACCAAGTGTATCCACCCAAGCCTACTCAACAACGGGTCTGGATTACTAAAGAGCATGGGCAGCATAATCTAAAACTCGCACCAACTGCTCAACAACCTCAACCTTCTCAAGAAAACCAACCGGAAATGATGGACATGCTCCACCAAATTCTTCAAGGACAAACGGCTCAACAAGCCGAGATTACTAAGAAGTTTGCTGATGTTCATACACGCATTGATACAACCTATAATGAACTCAACTGCAAGTTCGAGACCCTCAACACAAGATTAAAGTATGTTGAGAGCAACCAAGCATCATCCTCGGTCAATTTTAGTGGCCAACTTTTGGGCAAGGCAGTCCAAAACCCAAAAGAGTATATTGCTCAGTCAATCACCCTGAGAAGTGGGAAAGTACTCCCACCCATTGCTGAACAGAAGGCAAACGCTGAGGACAGCGTCATTCAAAAAGGGGAGGCAGAGCAGACCAAGAAATCTGCTCTTAATGATCACCTCGATGGTAGTCCTCGCACTCCTGTGCTGCGAGGAGAGGTCTCTGATAAGGAAATATCTGAAAAACTCACTATCACAAAAAACCTCGATGGTACTCCTTGCACTCCTGTGCTGCGAGGGGAAACATCTGAATGCTCTAAGCAGATTGTTAAGGAAGCAATTGCACATGCGGTTGTAACCAAAGTCAAGGCACTTTTTCCGACCAGGCTTAGAAAGAATCAAGCAGAGAAGTACAAGGCTCTCTTTGATAAGCAAATGAGTGGGATTGAACTCAAGATACCTATCTTGGATGCATTTGCTCTAATTTTGTAATACAAGAAATTTTTGAAGGATGCTGTGAAAGAGAAAGAAGAGGAATGCATGGTTATAGGAATGCAAATGGGTAGATCAATGTTGGTACCAATTCTGCCTCATCAAAGGAAAAAGCTAATAGCGGAGAAATTGGAAGATCCCGGAAGTTTTACCTTGCTATGTGTTGTGGGCCACTTAATGTTTATTAACTGTCTGTGTGACCTTGGGGCATCTATCAGCCTTATCCCTCTATTGGTTGCCGAGAAGTTGAGCATACCAAGTTCAAGGATTGCAAAATTTTTCTTGTCCTCGCGGACATGACTACAAGATACCCAAGGGGATTGCTCGAGGATGTGCTAGTGAGCGTTGGAAACATTCAAGTCCTGACAGACTTTGTGGTCTTGGAAATGGACGAACAACCTGCTGATCCACTACTAGTGAGTAGACCATTTTTGGCATCAGTCGGAGCCATGATAAATGTGAGGAACCTCACAATTCAGTTGAATGTCGGAGATAGTGTCGGAATACTATTTGACCTCAAGATTATTGCAAGGAAACCAACTATAGTCGGGTAGTGCTTTGAGATCAGAGGAAGCATCAAAGGAGAACCAATTAAGGATGATAACAAGGGAACTATGGTTTCCCTCGCCAATCCATACAAGAGATAGTATGAAGAGTCAAGATTGAGACTCTAAACAAGCTCACTTGGGAGGAAGTCCCATTTCTATCCTTTTTCTTTAAAAAATTTTCTTTTTATTTGGTTTAATTTTATTTTGCTTTTATTAGTTGTTTGGAGAACAATTTATTTTACTTTCATGTTGGGTATTTGGAATGGTCGTCTGTGTTTCAGGTACATATGGACCATTCACAAACCGAAGGCAGCTATCTTGACAACAATTAGGGAAAGTTAACCTTAACGACCAAAGAATTAGCCCGCCTCGCATATGGCACTCGTGAACAAAGAAGCAAGGAATGGATTTGTTGGGCTAAAATCAACATCCCTCACGGCGAACCCGCGAGGAAGAGGATGTGAGTGATGTTCAAATTGCTTTTAGTAACACTCATGAACTACTCGAACTACCTAAGTATCCTCATGGGCGATGTATTTGGTGAGTGATGTCACTAGGAGTCATATACTGAATTATAATAGCGCATACCCTTAATGACATCACCTAGTTCACCAAATGCATCACCAATATTGATTCTAGCAAAATGGATTCATTGGGCTTGAAGTAAACCCATAACCTATTTTATTTGATTATAGAACTTGAACTAGCATTGTTGAGATATTTCATACTAAGCTGGCCTTGGATTTGTGATGAACCTCTACTGTCCTAAGATATTGGTTTTTAAAACAGGAGATTGATTAACATCAAAGGTTCGGAACAGTTACTGGGCAGTACAACAAATTTGGGTAAAAGTCAAATTCTTTCTGAATGGTTAGTCATGCCTCAAAGCCAGCTGCGAGGCCGATATGCAAGGCAACCTAGGTAGTCAGATTTGGAAAGTTGGTTAGTTGGCTCAATTCCAGCTCATCAAGTGGGACCCACAAGTTAACTAACCCAATCAAGGTTTGGGACCGGGGTCAAGATGAGTCAAAAGGTCCTAGGGTGGAGATTGGTCAAGCAATTCAAAATTTGAATTTAACGGCTAAGATGTGGTAATACCCGAGAAGTAGATACGAGTCAGTTTTGAAACCCAAAATTGTCGCCTACTTTCCATACATGCATAAGAAAAACCCTGATTCTCCCTCATATATAAATGTCTCCTCTCACACCGCCATCAAAGTATCTCAACTCAAGCTTTCTCTCTCTATGGCTAAAATTTTCTCTCTCTATGCTCAGTTCTTAGACGAAGAGAAAAACGATCGAGGGATAAAGTTCGGGGAGAAGCTGCGAGTAGCATACAGCGAGAAGAAGACTCAATCTCTCAGTCAGATAACAAACGTCCCTCGCCGACCTAAGCGCGAGGAACCACCGCGAGGTACGCTGTTCCGGCGACCAAAAAAAACTTTTTCTCACTAATTCAGCCATGT
The DNA here is from genome assembly GCA_900406435.1 of Lepidium aucheri. Classification (NCBI taxonomy): domain Eukaryota; kingdom Viridiplantae; phylum Streptophyta; class Magnoliopsida; order Brassicales; family Brassicaceae; genus Lepidium; species Lepidium aucheri. The sequence goes on along the minus strand of OVBA01001116.1, from coordinate 868 downwards.
TTTCCCGGGATAAACGCAAGGGTAAGGAGATCCGTAGCAAGTTTAAGTAAGATACCAGAGCAATCGGGAAGAAAGAAGTACAAGTGGGTCTAGAAGACTCGCCGCCGGTGGAGACGGAAAGGAGAAGAAGCACGTGAGGATGCCACTTCGTCGTGCAATCGGATGGTGAAGGAGAAGGATATGCCGTACAACCAAGGACGGAGAAGCCGATTAAACGAACAACAAGGAAAGCGGTAGGTGGATCTAGCGACTTCAGATTTGTAGAACCACAACAGGGTGAAGGAGCTCAGCACGAGCAAAAGACAAGGGGAAGAAGATAGCCTCGTCATCAGCAAGAGAGGAAGAGGATTCTGATGAAAGTGACCAAGAACAAGGCGCACCTCTGGACATTGAAGATGACTGCAAGGAAAGAGTTGCGGCCAGAAAAAGACCTGAAAAATAATAGGAGAAGACCGAGTACTGGAAGAACATAGAAACTTTGATGATAGGAGGGTACACAGAAGAAGAAGCTAGAATGGCTTTTGAGGTAGATCAGGCTGCTAAACGAGGCAAGACATCAAGGAAGGCTAACAACCGGGGAAGGCTTATGAAGCCTTGCAAATTATGGGATTGAAAGGGACATGCTATCCGCACATAGGGACTATGAACCAGCTAGGTATCACAGAGGACGTGGATAGNTTTATTCGGTCTAAGCTATCAAATCATTGAGCATAGTGGAAAGTAGAGAAAGTGTCGAACCAATACTCAGAATAGCATGCAATCAACCTATCTATAATCCTAGTTCTAGTTCAGCAGCCTACCAATCTGTCACAAAGGAAAGCTATAGTTTTCAAGTTGAGCTTACAATCTAGCTAATAGGACAAAAGTC
>OVBA01001115.1:10739-48874 GCA_900406435.1 Lepidium aucheri | reverse complement strand
TTGAACAAAACAAATCTCCTCCAATTGCTCGTCCTCTTTCTCTTCAGCTACCTCTTCTTCTACCAAGTTCGCGTGTTTGGTGTGGACCATAATTTATCCAGCTTCTCATGAAGTTTCTTTAACTCCTTTCTTGCGGATGTGTCCGAATCTGAAGTTCCTCTGACAACTCGGTCATAGTCCTCGCCATACTGTCCGTCAACTAAGGCGAGGTTCTCAATCAATGCATGTCCCTCGTTGATATCCTGCTGGAGAAAGCTTCCATGACTTGCGGTGTCCAACAAAATACGTATCCTCGGGAGAACTCCTCGGTAGAAGTTGTTGAAGATGGTATCTTCTCTGAAACCATGTTGAGGGCATTGAGCTTGGTAAGTGTTGTACCGATCCCACGCCTCGGCCAAAGACTCGCTGCTTTGCTGAAAAAAGTTGGATATGCTGTTCTGAAGCTTTGCCGTGCGGGAGTTTGAAAAGAACTTGGTGAGAAACATGTGTTTACACTCCGGCCAAGTTATGATTAATTCGGCTAGAAGGTGTTTTTCTCATTGATGTGCTCTATCCCCAAGAGAGAAAGGAAAGAGCCTGAGCTTCAAGGCATCCTCACTCACCCCATTGATACGTGTGAGTGAGCATAGTCTTTCAAACTCGTCGAGATGGTCGAGGGGGTCCTCCGAGGGTAGAAAATGAAACTTGTTATTCTGCACCATGGAGATGAGACCACTCTTTATCACAAAATTGTTGTTCTGGATCACCGGCGGCTGGATCCCATTCCGAATTGTATGTGTACTCGGGGCATCGCTCGCACCAATACAGCGAGGGCGACGAGCTGGTTTCTGTGCTCGCACATGATGGGCAGCCTCATTACCAACCAGAGGAGTACCATCCGATGTCGTTCCCGGTGTAGAATTATCAAGATCTGGTTATGGTTGCTGCATTGTACTGCGCCTTCGTCGGATCTCACGAGTGAGCTGATTGATATCATCGACGGGTGGTAGAAGGTGTTGGAAACCTTTCGACCGTGTGTGCATCAACCGAAGAAACTTAACTGATTACTCGCACAACTCTTAGGAGTTCGAACGAGGATGCGGATTCTGTCGCTGGCCTCAGTGTCGAATGGCGAGGGTACCTGCGAGGACTGCAAAGACAGAAACAACAACTTGTCAATAAGATTGAGGCGTGGTCCTTAGAGATCCAAGCTTAGTGAAACACAGACAAGTTTGAATAGTAATGACAATAAACCTGATCCTAAGACTATCAAATTATAAATTGGAACAAGTAAAAACTGATTTGGCAGCGGCGCCAATTTGATAACAAGGTTTTTGGCCTAGGTGATCAAATCATTGAAGCATGGTGGTAAGTAAGTGGATGTCGAACCAATACTCAGTAGTTACTTGCAAACAATCTACCTAATACTAAATCCTAGTCCAGACAACCTATCAATCTGTCACAAAGATAGGCTATGTTTTCATGAAAGCTTGCAATCTACCCAATAGGAAAAAATAAGCTACAAGACAAAATAAAAACAGAACCAAACTTGCAAAAACAGATAAATGATCAAATAACAGAGCAAGGTGATGACAATAGATAAATCTAAGACAAGAAATATGAATCTAGAGGATAAGAGGTGATTGATCGGCGGTAAACTCGCTGATCCGACCTCGCCAAGCTAAATAAGGCGATCCCTAGACCGGGATAAGCTAGATCAACTCATTCTCATGGTGAAGACCCCTTTCCAAATCCGGCTGATCCGTTACGGTGCTAGCCACGATAATGCCAAATCAGAAGCTTAAAGTTCAGCACAAAACATCTAATAGCCGATGCACAATACTAGATCTCTCCTCGGTGGATCAAACCATCACCCACATGGCACATGGTCTCCGATTCCCTTAGTGCTAGCTTTAGGTTTCGGCCCAAATTAGATCTCTCTTGATCAGGGAGAGATCGGCCTTAAGCTTGGCCATGTGAGAAGAGATCGGATTAGATTATTGTTTGCAAGGCAAGTGGATCGGTTATTTCACCTCCGATCTCCCTATCCTCGAGATCCACAAGGATCTACTCACTTCTCATGACTTGAGAATGGAAGATCAAAGGAGATCTCATCAGCATAAACATAAACAATGTACCTTAAACTTAATTCATTAAAGCATAAATCGGAATCAACAATGATCTAAGCTGGAAAAAACTGCACACAAAGTGGGAGTATCTAATCCAACGAGTACTTGTATCAGCTAGGATATAATCCACACGTGGGCTCCATCATTTTGGAAACCGCAATATACTCATCCTCAAGAATAGCATCCAGCCTATAGATTCCTAGTACGTAAGCCGGTCTCTAAATGTCCGAGTCTAATTCCTTATTTCTTTTAGGTGCGGTCCTCAAAAGAAACTAGAGATCAACGAGTACATAGTTCAACTTCCCTAAGCTTAGCATGATTATTTTTCAACTCAAATAGTTTCCCTCTCATTCACTCTTTTGCTGCCCGCTTATTTATTCTTTTCTTTCTTTGTTTCTTTTTTTCTCTTTTTATATGCCATTTTGGCTTTTCCGAAGTTGGCTTACACAAACATTAAAGGCTACGGATTTATGCCTCCTTCCAAGTTGCTTCACCAATCAGCATATGGAGTAAGTAGCGGGTATACACGGGCGTGAAAGGCTACGGGTTTACGCATCCTTCTAGCCGCTTCACCTTTACCACTTACTCGGTTTGGCTGGCAGCTTTCATTTTTTTCACTTAACTTGAGAGGATTTTACCATATACACATAATGGATCACCCTAAACATAAAGAAGGAAGGTATTTGATGAATCTCTAGGCTCTAGATTGGCGGTTTAAGTTCAGTTTTAGAAAGAATCAAACAAGGCCTTTTTGAAAAACAACCCAAGCAAAGTTCACTAAGGTGAATGATCCGCCCAAAAACTTTTTAAAACGGCTATTTACCAATCAAGAGCATTCACAATGGTCACTAGCTAGCCTAACAAGATTTCCTATCATTAAGATCATTCCCACACAACAAGTACGGATGCATGAATCCTAAGTGAATGCAACCTAAGGACAAAGCTAAGTGAATGCAACTACATGATAACTCTATTTTTTTGGATTTCATTTTCAAAAAATTTCAAGTTTTTTGGTTTTTCTATGCTTTAAGTGCAATGAAATACAACAATCAAATGCACAAAGAAAAATCTAACCATATTTTTACAACCTAAGTGAATGCATGCAAAACAAACTAAGAACAAACTAAGAATCACAAAACACAAGGTTAGTAACCCCTAGGACCCTCCCCCAAACTTAGATCACATTGTCCCTTGCTTTCATAAAAGCTTAGAGGTGAACCCTAGGTTGACAAACAAGAATATGCAATGGTATTTACAATGAATGGAGTGGAGTAGGTACCTACGAGTCGGAGTCCTCGCTGCTCGTTTTGAGTTCAGCATACGAGGGGCCTACTGTTTTCTCTATGATCGCTTGTATGCATTTGGAACGACACCTCAGCTGTTGAAGCAAGGAGTGTGTATGAGGGAACAGAATCTGGTAGCTCATCAATGCTTCCGTTGAGCTGGTTTCTTCTCCGATGCTTTTGAGTTCATGACCGGTATTGTTTCGAACGTCGGATAACCTCCATGCCTTGGTCCCTCCCACTGATATGCATGCGGTGTTCTGGACAGGTCTTTTTGTGAGTGTGACCGGTCTATTTTCTTCACTCGCTCCTCTTGTATTCACCGGATGCGAAATATCCAAGTCTCCCTTAACTCCCCAAACTTCGTCTTCTCCACTCTTGCTTGCCATTTCCCGATTCCTTTCCTTTTCGTTGGTCGCTTTGTTGGTGTTAGGTCCTCGTTTTTCTTTCGCGAGCGCTTGTATTGTGTTTAAGGAAAGAAAAAGGGAATGAGAGGAGGAAGACGAGGGTGCATATGGGTTTTGTGCTTCCAATGGAGGGGACTGGTTTCTTGAGTGGGAAAATTTCTGGTCATGAGGCCTGATTCAGACTTTGACCTCATCACAGCCATTGATTTTGAATTCGAAATCCTTGACTAGTTCTGCACCGTTCGATCTATTTGACTGTCCTTTCTCCTGGGAATTACAAATTGACTAATGGGGACCAATTGATGAGCTGGAGCTTGGCCAGCTGGCTGTACTTGTGTTGCTGATAGATCCGTGCCCTCGATCGTTTTCCTCGGTGTTCTTGCTCTGAGGTGTGGCTTTTAAAACCCACATGTTCTGCCTTTAACCCTTCGAAGCTAGTCTATTCCTGATGAACAATCTTTCAACCAAAAAGACAAATGCATGAAAAGACAGAAATTATTAGAATTAAAGTATATACAAGGATATCCATGGGACTTCCTCCTAAGTGAGCTTGTTTATAGTCTCAAGCTCGACTGTCTTTTCGTTCAAGATGAAAGCGGTTTGTTGAGGACTGCCACAGTCCTCTCTGGTATTTCCTCGGTTCCAACGTAAGGTTTAACCCTATGCCCATTTACTATGAAGGGTTCCGGACTTTTTTAATCAAGGTTATTGCTCCTAGCAGTGAAACCTCTTTAACCTCAAATGGACTGGTCCACCTTGACTTTAGCTTCCCAGGAAACAATTTAAGTCTTGAGTTGAATAATAGCACACGATCTCCAGCTGAGATTACTTTCTGTGCTATCATTTTGTCATGGAGAGCCTTTGTTCTTTCCTTGTAAATCTTGGAGCTCTGATACACGTCGATCCTTATTTCCTCCAACTCGTGCACATTAATCAACCGTCTTTCTTGGGCTGTCTTCAGATTGAAATTCAGTAGTCGTGTTGCCCATACTACCTTATACTCGATCTCCAGAGGGAGGTGACATGACTTGCCATATAGCATCTGAAACGGTGTCTCCCAATTGGCGTCTTGTAGGCGGTTCGGTATGCCAAAGTGTATCATCAAGCTTAGTTGCCTAATCCTTCTTGGAAGCACAAACTATCCTTGTGAGTATTGATTTAATCTGCCTGTTGGAGACTTCCACTTGCCCGCTAGTTTGAGGATGATAGGGTGTGGCTACCTTGTGCTTTACCCCATACTTCCTAAGTAAACTCTCGAATGCCTTGCTTATGAAATGTGATCCTCCATCACTAATCACCACTCGTGGAACTCCAAATCTAGGGAAGATGATGGCCTTGAACAACTTAATTACCACCTTTGCATCATTCTTCGAACTTGCTACCGCTTCTACCCATTTGGAGACATAGTCTACGACTACCAAAATGTAAGTGTTCCCGCGTGAAGGCGGGTTGAAGGGCCCCATGAAGTCTATTCCCCAATAATCAAACACTTCGATTTTCAAGATTGGTCTTTGAGGCATCTCATTGCGTTTTCCTATGTTCCCCATTCGTTGACAAGGATCACACTTCGATGTGAATGCTTGAGCATCCTTAAACATGGTAGGCCACCAAAACCTGGCTTGCAATATCTTCTGAACCGTATTGAAAGTTGTGAAATGTCCTTCGTATGTAGACCCATGGCAGTGTTCCAACAGTCCTTGTACCTCCTCTTCAGCCACACATCGTCCAAACACACCATTCGATCCTCTCTTGTATAAATACGGCTCATCCATAAAAATAGTGATTTATGTCTCTAAAGAACTTCTTCCTTTGGTACCCTTCCAAACTCGTAGGTATCTCTCCTACCACCAGATAGTTTACCAAATCAGCATACCAAGGGAGCACTGATCCAGAAAACTACTTTTTATTGTGGAGGCTCTTCATTCTGATCAACATGTTGCTCCTCGGTGTTGACTACCGCGAGTTGTACCTACGAGGCTTGACCCTTGCGTTTCCGTCTGGAGGTTTTGAGTGCCATCAGATGTTCTTTAGGCATCGAATCATTTATTGGAAAAGAGTCCTCTATCATCATCCTTGATAAGTGGTCAGCTACACTGTTCTCTATACCCGGTTTATCCACTATCTCCATGTCAAATTCTTGGAGAAAAAGTATCCATCTAAGGAGCCTCGGCTTTGCATCCTTTTTCTTCATGAGGTACTTCAAAGCCGTGTGGTCGGTATGGATGATGACCTTGGATCTAACTAGGTAGGACCTGAACTTCTCAAATGCAAAGACAAAAGCCAGCAGTTCCTTATCGGTTGTTGCATACTTTATTTGGGCATCGACAAGTGTCCTACTTGCATAGTAAATTACATTTAACTTCTTGTCTTTCTTTTATCCAAGGACCGTTCCCACCGCATAGTCACTAGCGTCACACATGACCTCAAATGGTAGAGTCTAATCGGGTGCTTGGACAATGGGTGCTGAGACGAGTGCTGACTTGATAGTTTTAAAGGCTTCCATACACACACATGTTTTCGCCCAAGTTCAGCTATATAGTCCCATTCCTTACATCAATCGAAGCTCCGGCTGTGGCTAAGAAGGGCCTACCAAAAAGCAAAGGGTCTTTGGTTCTTGATCCATATTGACCACAACAAAGTCCGTTGGGATTTTTACTCCTCCCACAGTAACCGTAAATCTTCAAGCATTCCATGTGGTATTCTCCTAGACCGGTCGGCAAGTATCAATGAGATTTTTCATGCTTTGAATATTCTGAACCATAATCTTTTTGCAACCGAGAGAGGCATAAGACTTATTGAGGCTAGCATTCCAAGAGAGCACGGGATGGTAAAGGTACCGGGGTCAGCTAACATTTTGGTGCTTCCTTTCTTAAGATGATTGCACTAATCTCATGTGTTAGTATTACTTCTCCTTCGATCTCCTTGGTACTCTCCTTCACCACGTCTTTGAGGAACTTATGGTAAGGCGGCATCAACATAAAGGCATCGACCAATGGGATTGGAAACTCGATGTCTTTAATTTGTTTGAAGAGTTGAGTCTTGTATTTCTCAGCAATGCGCTTTTTATGGCTCTTAGGAAAAGGTAGATGGGGACAAATTGGTGGGAACGGATTACTTTTGTGTGAATATGATGCTAAGAGTTCAACTCGCTGTGTTGCCTCAGGTAAGGTGACGGTGAGGTGGGTTGAGGAAATGTTATCTGGCAGTTTTTAAACTGGAACATTTTGCCCTCGTTCACTAGTGTCGCGAGGCAAATCATTGAGGGTCATGGGTGACTTGAGCTGATCAATGATATGTGTTCGAGAATCACCCCCCTTCTTCAATCATACTGTCCCCAGTATTAACAACTAAAGTGTTGGTACAACTCACCCTGTGGTGCGAGTCTAACTTAGTGAAACTGTGTGATCCCTCGTTGATCGCACAAGGTGGACACGCGAGGCTCGCGTTTGGAATAGGAGAGGGCAGAGGTGTGGGTTGTCGTTGTTCTACTTGCTGGAGTCTTGTGTTTATGTCCCTGATCGTAGTATGGAGATCGATATATCCATTGTTGATCTCAGCAAACTTCACTGTGAGCTCGTAGGCCGCAATCTTTTGCCCTTGCAATATCGCTTGTAACGTATCCAATACAGCTGGTTGTGAGACGGTTGGGGTGGCTGTGCGTTCTAGCAGACTGACCTCGTCCACTCGGATCTCGTCCTTGGCTAATGCGGATGTTGGTCTACTCTGCAGCAAATGGTCCATTTTGGCATTCATTATACAGATTTCTGATTTGCTTGGTGCTGCTGAGTCGGTAGAGTAGACTCCACTAGTTGCATCACCTTCATTGTACTGTTCTTGAGCTTGAGCGAGCTTCCATCCAGCAGTTATGTCCTTGTGCATAAAATTACTGTTGGTCGCCGTGTCCAATAGCGTCCGATACCTCGACGTAATCCCTCGGTAGAAGGTGCTGAGTAAGGACTACTTGTGTATCCGTGATGCGGACATTGGGAAACATAATCTTTAAACTGTTCCCATGCTTGCAGGAAACTCTCTAAGTGCTTTTGAGTGAAGTGAAAGATTGTTGTGCGTAGTTTCGCTATGCGGGAAGGTGAGTAGAACTTGTTCAAGAATGCCTTCTTGAACTTGGCCCAAGATGTGATCTGGCCGGGAGGTAAATATTTTTCCTAGTTCTGCACTTTCTCCGTGAAGGAAAACGGAAATAGGCGTAATCTGAGTGCATCGTTACTCAACCCGCTATTTAAGTAGTTCCACACAGCCTTTCAAACTCGTCAAGGTGCTCAAGTGGATCTTTGCATTGTACTCCGTTATATTTAATGCGTTGAACCATAGCAATGAGGCTACTTTTGATCTAAAAAGTCTGGTTTGGTACGGGTGGTGGAGTGATTTCGTACCACGGATAAGAGGTTGTTGGTGCATCCGCTGCACCTATCATCCTTGGTGTGTTTTCCTCAGGGACGTCGGAGTTGTCCAGATCAGTATACTTGTCTATTGATGAAGTGGCCATAGTGAGGACAGGAGACGATGAGTGTGAAGTTTCATGAACTCGGGGCATGGTAGCGAGTACAGATGATAAGCTTAGGTTGTTTGTGTTTCCTCGCATTCGGCTGTCGAGGAATACCTGCGAGGCCTGCAAGGACAAAAACAACGACTTGTCAATAGGATTGGAGCTTGGTCCTTATAGATCCAAGCTGTGTGAAGCAAAGACAAGTTATCTAAGCAGTAACACACAACTTGATCCTAAGACTTGTAAACTATAAATTGAAACAAGCAAAAACCGATTTGGCAACAGTGCCAATTTGATAAAAGGATTTTTGATGATTCTTCTATCAAATCATTGAGTGTGGTGGTAAGTAAGATGGATTGTCAAACCAAATACTCGGGATTGCTTGCAAACAATCTATCTAATACTAGATCCTAGTCCAAGTCAATTTAACATCCTGTCACAATGGTAGATCTAACAATATTTTAAGCTCCCAAACTAGCAAAGAGGACAAAATACACTAGATGACAAAAACTAGTACAGAATTTAAAATGCTAAAACAGAGAAATGATCAAATAACAGAGCAAGAAATGCAAAATAGGGTTTAAACTATTCAAGGAAAAAGGATCAAGAGGATAGGGAGGTTGATCGACGACAAACTCGCTGATCCCACTCGCCAGATTCTTTGGACGATCTCTAGACCGGGATATTGGCTAGATCGGCCTGCTCTCACGGTGAAGATCTCTATCCGGATCGGCTGATCCATTCTGACTCTCACCATGATCAAGCCAAACCAGACGCATAAAATAAAGCCCAACTCGTCTAATGGCCTATCCACATGCTAGATCTCTCTTTGGTGGATCAAGCCATCACTAGCAAGGCACATGGTCTCCGTTCGCGTTAGCGCTAGCCTTCGGTCATGGCCCAAATCAGATCTCTCTTTATTAGGGAGAGATCAGCATTAAGGTTAGCCTTATTAGAAGATATCGGAGTTTAGATCGGATAGTTAGGCGATGGAATCAACGGATTCACCTCTGATCTCCCCATCCATGAGATCCAAAGGGATCTACTTGCGCCTCATTTTGTGAGGGTGGAGTATCGGGGAAGATCTAGATTGCATAAGTAAAGTAAAGCTTAATAAAATTACAAGAAGAAAAGATGAAGATCAAACCAATACTTAATTCATTCAATCAAAATCATTCAAAGAGTACCAACCTTAAACAAGCATAAAGGAAAATAAAAGCAATAAAGTAGAGAGAGTTTTGTGGCTAAAACATCAGATAAAAATGATAAGAGTGTCATTATGGGGTATTTATAGGGTTATTTGCATAACCCTAATGGTCTAACTGACCTAAGTCGGTCAACCAGGCAGTCTGTGAATCTGTCATTGGAGTCCTTGCGTGAGCTTGGGCACCGAGGAGTTCTTCTTATCTTTTTTCTCGTGGTTCTAGACTGATTTGTGGCTCCGAGTGTCCTTTGTTGTGAAGAAAGATGGGTCTTGCTCTTTCCTCGCAGCAGATAGATTGAGGTAAGTCACCGAGGCGGCCTTTGTTAAGCGTTATGGGTAGTCCTTGCCATGCAATCCGCGAGGTAGCGATCCAAGGGTGAACGATCCTTTTTACCTTAGATGTTCCAGCAGCTGCTCCATTTATCCTTAGCTCCAGTTTTGCTCCTTTTCTGCTCCTTTTTTGCTCCTTTTCCTAGATAAACTCCAAAACTCCAAATGCAAATGCAAAGAGTGCAAAACTAACCTAAACGGGCTTAAGTGCACGGAAAATCTAGCTAAAGGGATGCAAAGTAACCTAAAATACGACTCTAAAACTATCAAAAATCACACACATAACTTGGAAGAGGTTGGACCTTCATAAGAGAAAAATGAAGTGTTCCAAGTTTTGAGTGTGCTTGGGGAGTGAAACCAAGTGTGTTTGCAAGTCTGCATTGTTGTGTGAACGAGTGAGTTTAGGGGTGTGTTACAACAGCTGCAAGTCTACAGTGTTTTGTGAACTAGGGAGTTCAGAGGGAGTTGCAGTAGCTACAAGTTTGTAGTGGTGTGTGCTTTGGGTAGTTAGGAATAGGTCAATGGCAAACCAAGTTGTGGTTATGTGTATATCTGAATAAACAAGACTGTACTTTGTTTATATTATTTGTAATACAAATGCTTAAAGAATCATTGTGTGTTTCTCTCTTGTGTTAGCGTTTGTTGTACATGCGTTCTCATTCTGTGTATGTCTTGATGTACAACAGTCTCTCTATTGTTTCAGCTCTGTGTGACAGAGTGTGTCTCCATTATGGCACTAACAATTGGTATCAGAGCCGCTCAATCAATAGGAGACTCAAATCTTAAATAGGTTGAAGATCCTGAGGTACGAATGGAGAATAAGTCAGAAGAAATGGGAAGTTTTGCATTTAAACCTACTACCGAACAAGACTTCTTGAAGCAGATAGAAGAGGAGGATGAGTTGTTGGACTTCATCTGTCTTAGTGGTAGAACAGAGAAGGTTTCAATGTAACCCAGACTCAAATGAAGATGTGAAGTTGATTCTAAAGAGAAGTACTGCAAACTGTACAACAATTGGGTAAAAATCAGTGAGGACAAGCTTCAGCTCACTAAGGAAAAGTTTTGTCTAGAAGCTAGAGTGAAGACACTTGAAGCAGCACAAAAACAACATCATTTGAGGGAGGAGGCACCTTTAACTGTAAAATACATGGTTGAGAATCCTGCAGATCTGTGGCGAAACAAATATGAACAAGGGAGAGAAAAGGCAATGCTCTTGGAAAGGTAGTTGAGTGATAGACTGAAACAGATCAAGATGCTCAACAATGGAACAAAAATCCTTGATGAAATCTTTGGTATGGGAAGGTCAGGAACCCAACACTATGGACTCGGATATCAAGTTAAAACCTCTCAAGTTAACTCAATATCACAAAGCATCAAGTTTGTTAGAAGTACTGGTTCTATAGAATAGGAAATCATGAAGCCTGAAACAGGTAGTTTATTTGGGAGTTCAGTACAGTCTAAAAAGGGTGCTTCAATAGGAAAAACTTTTAGTGTTAACACACGACAGAGGACACATCGGTGTAGCTATTGTAACAAGCATGGTCACAGTAGGATCTCATTTTACAGGGTTGTGGAACGACTTCGTGTACTCTAACAATTGAACAAATGTTATCTTGAACTAACAAAGTTCTCACATGTTTGGGTTTCCAAGGCTGATCAGTATGGAGATCTCTCAGAGTAAATAAGGAGTCTAAGATATGGTAAATTGTTAGAAGAATCAAGCTGCACAATGGTTAGAAGTACAAATCGTTCATCAACAAGTCAGACTGGTGTGCTTCAGGCGAATGTAGCACATAATCAACTACAAAAGTTGAGGATGACTCAAGGTACTTTCAGAGTGGTTGCTCCAAGCATATGACAAGATGTAAATCAGCTCTAACTAACTTCACAAAGACAGGAGAAGCTAAGGTATCATTTGGAGATGGAAGCAAAAGAAGAGTAAAGGGCAAAGGTGAAACAGACAGTCTAGATCTTCCAGCTCTCACTGATGTGTACTACGTTGATGGTTTGATAACAAACTTAATCAGTATAAGCAAACTTTGTGACAGTGGACTGAATGTGACCTTTACCGAATCAGACTATCAAGCAGTAGACTTGAAGGGGAACACAGTTATGACTGGCATCATGACAGACAATAATTGCTACAAGTCGTGCAGATCTTAACTGTTTTATGTTACTGTTGAGTCAGAGCTAGAATTATGGCACAGGCGGATGGGATACATGGATGTGCAGCATCTGAAGAAGATGGTTGGCGCAAAGGTTGTGAGAGGAATTCCAAAGTTTAAGGACAAATAAATACTTGTTTGTGAAGAGTGCAACAAAGTGAAACAAACAAGAGCTTAATAGAAAAGGGTGTCTCAGGTGTCCTCCACAAAATTCCTTGAGTTAGTACACATGGATGTCTTTGGTCCTGTACAATAAGAAAGTATCAGTGGAAAAAGGTACATCCTTGTGTTGATTGATAATTTCTCTAGGTTTACATGGGTTCGATTTCTGAGAAAGCTTCAAGATTTTTGCTCTACACATGCGATCTGAGAAAGGGAGGATTATGCAAATCAGGACAGATCATGGAGGAAAATTTCAAAATGATGTGTTTGAAAAGGTCTGTTAGTCTCAAGGAATCTGACATCAGTACTCAACAGCAAGGACACCACAACAGAACAGAGTTGTTGAACGGAATATCAAAATAGTACAAGAGATGGCTCGGGCAATGTTGCATGGAAATAACATCTCAACTCAGTTCTAGACAGAAGCAGTCAACACAGCATGATGTGTCATAAACAGGGTATATGTGACACCAGGTACTGAGATGACTTCATACGAGATTTGGAAAGAGAAAACACCCAACTTGAGTTATTTATGTATGTTTGGATGTGTGTGTTACATTTTATATGACAAGGACCACTTGGGTGAGTTTGATGCACAAAATGATGAAGGGGATCTTCTTAGGATATGGGTATAACAGCATGTTGTTTTGAGTGTACAACAAGAGAACTAAGATGGATGTGGAATCTATCAATGTCGTCTTTGATGAAGGAAAGAGGTTGGTTGTTGTACCAATTCATATGACACAGATGAAGAACACCAAGATGTTTAGACAGAAGAACAACTAGCTTTGGAGTTTCCAAATCAAAGGGAGTTCAAGTGCCGAGGAATCTTCAACATCAAACATAATCAGTCCTTTAGATGAAAGGGTTACACGAGGCAAGAAAATCAACTTTCAAAAAATAATCTGATAAAGGAGTAGAAGCAACATGATACAGAGCTGTGTAACAAAATTTGTTCTGGTTTTTATCTGAGTATACACTCAAGCAGGGGGAGAATGAGTTCATCTGTGCAGTATGGTTGTGTAACAGAGTAATTCCATCCTTAAAAGGTTCAACTATAGAGTAATGAAATCCTCAAAAGGTTCAGGTGTGTTTAACACATACAAGAAACTTGAGTTGTTACACTAAGATAAAAGGGGGAAGAATGAAAGAACAAGAGATTTTGTCTTTTGTGTTTTGGAATGGTCAAAGACATGAGCCCTAGTTGGTGTTAAAGGAAAGTGATGTGGCGTCTTATAATTGGTGTGTAGAATTCTTATTACAGGAGATGTGACTTAACACCAATTTGGAAATACAAGAAATGGCTGAACGAAGAAAGCAAAGTCTGACCCAACTCAAATATGTTCTACAACAGTAGAACAGGTGGGAAGCAAGGGGTCAATTCTGGTGGCTCTGCAGATGCAGAAGGCAACAAGGATCTGCATTAAGGATGTGGTGCATAGTGTTTTTGGAGGGTTTCTCAAGATCAAAGGGAACCCTTAGAAGTACTGAGATTATATAAGATGTGCTCAGCAGCGTGGGAGAGGTTGGACCTTCATAAGAGAAAAATAGAGTGTTCCAAGTTTTGAGTGTGCTTAGTGAGTGAAACCAAGTGTGTTTGCAAGTATGCAGTGTTGTGTGAGCGAGTGAGTTCAGGGGTGTGTTACAACAACTGCAAGTCTGCAGTGTTGTGTGAACTAGGGAGTTCAGAGAGAGTTGCAGCAGCTACAAGTTTGTAGTGTTGTGTGAGCTTTGCGTAGTTAGGAATAGGTCAGTAGCAAACCAAGTTGTGGTTGTGTGTTAATCTGAGTAAACAAGACTGTACTTTGTTTATATTATTCTTAATACAAAAGCTTAAAAAATCTCTGTGTGTTTCTCTCTTGTGTTAGCGTTTGTTGTACATGCATTCCCATTCTGTGTATGTCTTGATGTACAACAGTCTCTCTGTTGTTTCAGCTCTGTGTGATAGACTGTGTCTCTATTCTGGTAGTAACACTTAGTAGCAAGAGGTGGAGGGTTACTAGACTTGGGTGGCATTTTTCTACAAAAAAATCAAAAGAGAGAGGTAATGCCCAAGAATAGAGAAGAGAATTGCAATGTGTTAAAACTAATATCCAAATTTCAATTCTCTCTCTAAGTAACCATTTGATCAACTCAACACCTCACAAAAGCCTCGCTACACCCAATTCACAAGAGTTTTCAAGAATTCTTCTAAGTATCTAGCAAGTGAAACCCAAATTATTGAACTCTCAAAGTGAAAGTGAGCTACATAGACAATTCCATCAACATAGAGCTTAAAACCATTACTGAGAAAATCAAAGTCAATATTAAATCATACTAAAACACAAGGCTTCAAAAACTTTTCTCAAATTCGTCACTATTCTTACCTCAAAATTTAACTTCTCAAAAATTTCAAATTTCTCCAAAATTTCTTGCAATTTCATGCTCTAGTCAAGCAACCCAAATAAATTCATCACAATACATGCCAAAAATCCAAACAAAACATCCAAATTCAAATTTCATTGAGAATACTTAATTTGTGTTTTGAGCTTCCATGAAAAAAAAGTTAAAGAACACATACCTTGAATGAGTAATGAATATGGCAAGATGGTGAATGAACTTTAAAAAATTTCACACAAAAATCACAAGAAGTTAGAAGAGTAAATCTTAAGCTCAAATAGATATGAAAAAAGAAAGATGGAGAGAAGAATTTGTTGTGAAAATCCTTTTGAAATCATGAAGAGTTGTAAGAGGATAAGATATTTAGTCCACAAAATTTTGTTTGAATTGGTTGAGATTAATTCAAAACATTTTAAAAACCAGTTTAGTTTAATTTAAATTGAACCAAAAGAGAGATTACATACCTGGATCGATCGATCTAAAGCTGAAACCGATCGATCGTGATTTTGAACAAATGATTGACGTGAGTTCTGGTTGAGTTTATTGATTGATTTCTTGACTTGTTGGTCGAGAAAACTTGGCTCAGCAATCGTAACTCTCTGGTGTAAAATCTTGATCATATTTCATGGTCATTTGCTAGAGATTTTTGTCTCCATGACTTGCTTCTTACTGGCCATATTTTTCGATTGATTTTCACGGTTTTATGCTTGAGAAACTTGATCTTGTTTCGTTTCTATTTATGGCCAAAAATCTCAAGAAAATTTCTCAAGTTATGGATTGTGAATCTCATCGGCTTTGTCCCAAAATCTTGATGATCAAAACTTGCTTCGCTTCTGGTTGAAATTCTCAATCTGTAATCTCGAGCAAGTGATCGAGAAACTGATGTCACGGAACGTATTCCTTCTATGTTCATGATTCACGATCAAAATTCTCGAATGGAAGTCAAGATATTGTATCAAGTTACTATCTGCTTCAAATTTTTGACCAATAATCTTTGACTGGATTCTCAAAATTTGTCCCCAAGTCTAAAACTTCATGATTTTAAACTCATTCCCGATTCCCTTGCTCTATGTTCATGATCAATTCCCGATTCCCTTGCTCTATGTTTATGATCAAACACTCAAAACAGACAACCAAGCATACAAAGACACTCCAATCAAGCAAAATGAAGAAGAATTCAAACTATATACAAGGATACCATGAGATTGTCTCCCAAGTGCGCTTGTTTTATGTTTCAAGCTCGATATTGTGCACCGTTTTTTATGTGGCGATAGAATCAGAAAGCAGAATCTTCTCCGCTAATGCAACCCTAGAGTTGGCTAAGTAAGGCTTGGTTCAAGGAAAGGTTAAGCCAACCGTGATGTTCCCTTCTTTAATCACACTCATATGAGTCTTAGTCCCTTACTCTCTATACCTGATCACAGCACAGAAACTGCTCCTTTGTGCTTTGATACGATACGACACTTTTTTGTTGACCCTCTCAAGTACCACTCTCTTGTTGATAAAACCTATGTTTACTCCAACCATATTTAGAAAGAGTCGTCTCAAGATGAATGGAATCTCATAGTTTGGTTCCATTTCTAGTACTGTGAAGTCCGTTGGTACTATGCATTCTCTAATCTTAAGTGGATAGTCAACAAGCTTGCCTATCAGATATTTTTTGAACGCATCTCCAAATGAAATGGAGGTTGTGTGTTCCTTCATATTAGCAACTCCTAACTTCTTTACTATCTCAGAGAACAGAACATTCACACTTTCAACCGAATCGCATAAAGCATCATCAAAACGCTCTTCCCTAAGGGTGTAAGGGACGACAAATGTACTTTGATCCGCTTCTTTAGACAAGGCTTTGGGCTCAGGTGAATCAAGCTCACCATTGATTGCTAACAGCTCCTCAACTTTCTCTCGGTTCTCCAAGACTGCTCTCATGAACTTTACTTGAGCAGTAACCACATATAATTTCTCCATATTTGGCATATGCAAACCAATCTTACACATATTCCTCTTGAACGTAGAGAGCTCCTTATTTTGAGCTTTTTTGAGGAAACATCCCAGAAATGGAAGTGGTGGTACATAAGGAGGAGTCTCAATAGCTTGTACCTTCTTTTCCTCAACTCTTTTAGGTGCATTCTCCTTACCATTGGTGATTCTCTCAATGTGCGCATTAGACTCAACAACCAATCTCTTTCACTTTTTCCTTCAGCTTTCTTTGGAGTCCCTTTTGAAACACTAGCAACCACCTCAACACACTCAGAATTTTCAGCACCAACCTTAACAATTTCTTTGCTTTTGAAAACATTGCTCCTCTTATCTTCTTCCCTACACTTAGCAACCCAATTTCATATTCATCAGCATCTTTGAAAACGATCCTAGCAATTTCATCTACTTCTCTCTCATGCTCATCATTGAAGGTGATGACATGGCAGTTTTCTCTTGGATTTTGCTCAGGTTTTCTGGGAAGCATACCGGTTGGTCTTGGCTTCAAATGAGTGTAGATTTCGCTGAACTTAGCTTGAGATTCATTGTATTGAACATTGACTTTGCGTTCAATATTTTCAAACCTTTCGTTCGTCTCTTGCTGCCCCTTTTCTTGTACCTCAACAATCTGCTTTAACATAGCTCTCATATAAGATTATTCACTTACTTGAACTTGCAGACAGTTGTTGACCCTTGGTTGATACCCTTGCAGAAATTTGGGGCTGAAACGACGGCTTACTATGCACTAGAGGATTATTAACTTAAGGAGGATTCCCATAAGGTCTTGGTTGAAAAGTCCCTACTTAACGTTGCTTTGGTAATAGACTTGGTCTTGGGGATTCTCAACATTATTGCTCCTATAAGAAAGGTTATTGTTCTTATAATTTGGGTTGAATGGGAAGTTTTGGTAGCCTCCTTGATAGTTGCTTTGGTTTCCCAAGTAGTTAACCTCTTTTTGCAATATTTTACTACCATTAAAAACCACCTCTTGGTACCTTTGTTGGTCCCCATCAACTTCTCCCACATAATTCCCAACTCTTTAGTTCGCAAGGATGACTTTACTCAATTTTTTATTTTGTCAATAAGCTCCTTGTGCCTTTGACTCTCCAAATCTGAATCCCTCATGTTCCGGTCATAATCCCCTCCATAGCAAGCTTCTCTTTGGGCAAGGTTTTTGACTAATTGTTCTCCTTGAGCTGATGTCAAGTTAGCAAAACTCTCATAACTAATTGTATCCAGGCTCGTCGATATTGCTCAAGAACCCCTCTATGAAAGATCCCTAAGAGATTCTCCTTTGAAACCACATGATGAGGGCAGCTCCTTGTATATTCCTTGAGTCTCTCACATGCTTCATAGAGGTTCTCATTCGCTCCTTGCTTGAAACTAGTGATGTCATTTCTAAGCTTCGCGGTCATTTGCTTGGGGTAAAATTTGGTGATGAACTCCTTCTTGACATTCTGTCAAGTAGATACCAAATCTAAAGGGACATTTATTTTCCATTGTGAGGCTTTTTCCCAAGAGATAAGGGAAAAAATATCATCTTAATAGAGTCCTCCAAAACTCTATTCATCCTCACCGTCCTACAAAGTCTCTCAAACTGATCAAGGTGATCCAATGGATCTTATATTAGCAAACTGTTATACTTTTGGTTTTGAGTCATGTTGATCAAAATTGAATTCACCTCGAAGTTATTTGCAGCTATGACGGGAGCCGGGATTCCATATCGAATCTCCCTAATATTTGGCTCATTAAAAGCCCCTAGAGATCTCGCACCCGGCTGTCCAAACTTCAGAACTTGAGCTTGAACTCCAATACCATTCACTTCTTCTCGTGGAGGTTGTTAATTGAATACCCCAAGTGGATCATTGCCTTGGTTTTCCATACTTAACCTTCTCAAGTGATCCTCACTTTCCTTATCACGTCTCTCTTTGCATGCTCTCTTGTTAGTCCTTTCAACTGCACCCAACTCTAAAACACACAAGAATCTCTCCTTGCTTGCTCCTATGTTGCACATCTTCGAGAAAACAAGAAACAAACAAATTAAAAATAGTAACAGAGCAAATAAAAACTCTAGTCTTAAATTGAATCTTCATCCTAATGGCTAATTGCTTAAGTTCTCCGACAAAAGTGCCAAATTGATGTTACGTTTATTTCTAAACTACCAATTAAATCAAAAACACAAACAACCATCATTGAAGGCATTTGAGGTTGAAATTCACAAGTAACTTAGAATCAACACATTAATACCATTAGACTCAAAAATAAGCTAAAGCAATTCAATTTGAAATTTGAACTTGAAACTACTATACATAAACTAAAAACAAACCAAAATCAAAAGAAAGCAATAACCAAAATAAAACATAAACAAAACAAAGAAATAGAGATCAAACTTAGACAACCAAGAAAATATGGGTCTTTGATTAGGGGAATGATCAATCCGAAAAAATAACCAACTAATGATGATTAAGATAACAATAAAGCTCAACCTAGGACATGGAGCACAACTCTAGATCACCCGATTCCATTGTATTGACCTCTATAATAATCAATCAATTGAGCTAAACTTCCATTTGACAGTCAATCAATCAATAAGCATTAAACACAAGTCCATTAAGTCCACTAATCACCTTAACTTTATTTCTAATGGCTAGGAAAGAAAAGCTCATAAAAAGGTCTTTCAGGAATTTTCACAAATACCTTCCGGGCATGAAATTTCCTAGCATCTTGATTCAAATGGTCATCTCAAATCTAGCATTAAGATCACCTAGTATGAAGGAATCTAACAACATAAGCATCAAAAATCTATCAACTAACCCTAGATCACCTAACCATCAACCTATCAAAAGACTACTCACAAATCATAATAATGGAAAACAAAACAAAAGATAGAAAGATGAACATAACGATATAGAGAAGAGATAGAATAAAGAGATTCTTCAATAATCTTCAAAGAAACAATCCAAGAAGATCATCCAAGTGGGTCTCTAGTATTCTCCTTAGAACTCTCTCTCTCAAATATATTTTAAGTGGCTAGAAATTAAACAGAGTCATATTCTAACCCCTAAACATTAGGGTTTTAATGAGCTAAAAACGGATCCAGGTCGGATAAAATCAAGAAAAATGATGTATTTGCATTCTTGAGCATAATTCTCGACCAAGGGTCGAGAATTTGAGGTTGAGTGATTATGGTGCATTTTCACAAGTGTTTTTTATGATCCAAGGTTGAGAATCTGGAATTTTTTTGGTATAATGACCTATCTTAAGTAAATTTGCTATATGTTCCTAACCACTTGTCCAAACGCCTTTAAACCACTACCTAATGAAAGCTGACTTATATGGCTATCGTATGTCAAAATTTCAACCAATTCCATTCACGATAAGGCTTTTATCTGTCACTTTTCACGACCTGTTGCCCAAGAATTTCGTACTAAAACTTTTCTGGTCCATTTTCTCGATCCAAAATAGCTGGGGGTCGAGAATTCTTCTTGGAGGCTTCTCTCTCCTCTTTTATGCTTCCTTACTTCAAGAGCTTGGTCCTTATATTCCATAGTGATATGTTTGGATTTAGCATATTTTAGAGGCATTATTTAGCATGTTTTGCATCCATATCATAGCATTTGCACCATTTTAGAGTACTTTTAGGTTTATTTTCACACTTTGCACTTGCATTGCATACATTTTGCATATGGAGTGAATTTTAGGTACTTTGGAGGCTTTTTGGAGTGTTTGGATGCAAATGGACGTGAGGAGTTATCTGGACATGTTTGGAGTGCAAGGAATGATCAAAGGAAGCAGCTCAGGTCAAGGTGATCTTTTTCTGAAGACAAAGTAACCCGCAGTGACCAACTCTGTGTGCTGAGGTCCAGGCTACCTTTATGACTTCATTTTGTTGACTTTTTCAACGCGTTTTGACCATTTTTAGGATATTGTAAAATAGGTATAAATACCCATTAGACCCCCCCCCCCAAAACACCAGAACGTCTTACTTTACTCTTTTGGCTTAGTTTTAAAGTTTTTCTCTCTTTTTCCCTAATGTATTCATACTTTGATCCCTAGATCTTTGTTGGATGCTTGAGTTTATGCAATTTATGTTTGGTTAATTTTGTTTATCTCTTTTTGCTCTTTCTTATCATGTTATCTATTTTAATTTTTGGGTTTTTGCATTTTCTTATGAAGTTAGAGTAGATTCACTTGGGTATTGAGGAAATGAGGTAGATCTATGTGGAATCAGAGGAATCCAGATTGCATACGCTTAGAATTGATAGGATATCATCATATTTAGTGATCTTTATGCTTATTTTTTAGTAGCTAGTTGAAATATGATTTGTTGCATTCATCCACCCACCAAGTGTTTGATGATATGCTTAACTGAACTAAATGCTGATATAATCATGTCTAGGCCAAGAGATTGATTGTTTAGGCTGATTATTAGCTGTTGTGGGTTGTTCCTTAATGCTCGCTTGATTAGATTTCGCTAATGAGAGTTAGGTCATGTTTAGTTAAGCAAAGTTCATTGTTCATGAGAATGACATGGATTGTGTTTAATTCACTACTTGAGATCGATTCATGAATGTTTTGTTAAGAAATTTAGAGTTCCCTAGCTAAGCATAGATCATGACCTCACTCCTCATGCCTAGCTTTCGTTTAATTGCTTATTACCTTGATGTTATTTGATCTTATTACCTTGCTCTGTTTTTAGCTCATGTCTCTGTTTCTTTATGCTCTATATTTTATCCATTGCCCTGTTGTCAATTTGCTCTGATTTTGTTTCTTGTTTATCGAGATTGTGACATAACCATTGATATTGATTTGGCTTGGATTAGGATAGATCCTATGAGTTATGAGTGCTAGCAATAACACCCTTATGATTCGATAACCTCTTATGCTGTATTGATTGTCCTAGCATATTAGGATTTGATAACTTGAACACTAAAAAATCTTGTTATCAAATTGGCGCAGTTGCCAATTGGGTGTATTCCTTTGATTCATTCAGAAATTTGGATCTCTTGAGCCCAAGTTCTGGTTACTTTTCGTGGATAGAGGTGTTACTAACCTGTTTTCGTTATTTTTAGTGAGTTACAGGACCCCTCAACACTGACACTCGCAGATCCAACCTTGAGGCCTAGTTTCTGCTGCAGTTTCTCCTATACACGCAGCCAAGACTCGGTGCTACCACTTCGAGCTTTCCTATCTGGGTTGATTTTCTGATTTGTAATAGACAACACTACACCAGATGGGTCAGATGATGGTGTAGCTACTGCACTTAGGCCTCAAGTTTGAAGGCGAATAACTATTGGATCTCGTGATGTACCCAGCATCCATACTCCAAGACCTGGGATTGTCCCACCTGCCATTCCAACCAACAAATTTGAGATCAAGAGTGGTTTAATCTCCATGATACATAACAACAGGTTCCATGGACTGCTCTCTGAAGATCCCATTGATCACTTGGATGAGTTTGAGAGGCTTTGTGGGCCTTACTGGGCTGAATGGGGTTAGTGAAGATGCTCTTAGACTGAGGTTGTTCCCATCCTCTCTAGGGAACAAAGCTCATACATGAGAGAGGTCTCTACCTCCAGGGACAATCACATCTTGAGATCAATGTAAGAAAGCATTCCTAGCCAAATTCTTCTCCAATTCTCTAATTGCAAAGCTTCGAATTGACATTATTGGATTTGGGAAAAAGAGATCCAAGACATTCTCTATAGCTAGGAAATGCTTCAAGCAATATCAGAATCAGTGGCCACATCAAGGTTACCCAACTAAGATATTACTCAATACTTTCTATCGTGGAGTCCTCCCACAATTTCGCATCTGCTTAGATACTGCAAGCAATGGTAATTTCATTAATAATGATTTTGATGATGGTTGAGAATTGATTGAGAACCTTACACAAGCTCAGTATCAGTATGAAGAAGATTATACTAGTAATGGAAAGAGCATAGAAGATTCAGACTTAGCAAGCAGAAAGAGATTAATGCTCTGAATGCTAAATTGGACACATTATTGTTGGTACATCAGACGCAAGAACATTCGGTGTGTGAGGAAGATAAGATTGAAGAGGTTTGTTTCATGCAGAGTTCAGGTGGTAACTACAAGCCATACAACAACTATGTGCCTCGACAGCACATTCATCAGAGTCAGTCAATGCAGCCTCCTTAAGCTCAGCCAGAACCACAACAGCCTGAGGTAATGACTATATTACAGCAAATCCTTCAAGGTCAGACTGCCAATGCTAATTAAATGATAAAGAAGTTTGAAGAAGTGCACAGAAAGATAGATGTTTCTTATAATGACATCAACTGCAGAATTGAGACATTGAATGCAAGGCTTAGGTATGTTGAGAGTCAACAAGCATCCTACTCTGTGAAGAACTCTGGGCAATTATTGGGAAAGGATTGTCAAACCCCTAAGGAATACACTGTCCAATCTATCACCTTAAGGAGTGACAAAGAGATTCCTCCACAAGTTGGGATTGTTGCTAACACTGAGGACAATGTGATTCAGGAATAAGGGAGAAAAAAGTTATTAACTCGTCTCCAATAGCAGACCTCAGCCCTCCACCTCGTCGTACACAAGGTCGAGTTCAACCTCCAAGCGCCCAAAAATTTGCAGTTTCAAAGGATTTGAGCAAGTTGTATATTAAGCCCCCTCAAGTCGTAGTGGTTAAGAGTGGCAAGGTTAGTGACTTCTGCAGAAAAATTCCAATATTTGGGGAGGTTGTTGATAGAGAAAGCCTTAAATCCTTGTTTGTCTGCAATGAGATAGCACACCCGCCTCTTAAGGAGCTGAGCAAGTCTCCACCATTGGATCTTGTTTTTAATATAGTCTTGTAACCAATCAGATTTGTGGATGGTGCAATGGAGTACAAGGTAAAAGGCAGCAAGCGTCCCAAGCCATTCGCTAAAGTCAAGCAGCTTCTCTCCCCAACAAAGCCAAAATTAGAGTGGTTAGGACCTTTCAACATCAAATCGGTTATGCCTTGTGGAGCCATTACTTTGGTTAGCAAGGAAGGAGAGGACCTTCCAGAAAACGGGCAGAGAGTTAAGCTCTTCATGGTTGCTGAAACCATTTTAGAGGGGACTTCACCCCTCTCTCTGAACCACCCTAA
Source organism: Lepidium aucheri (assembly GCA_900406435.1). Taxonomy (NCBI): domain Eukaryota; kingdom Viridiplantae; phylum Streptophyta; class Magnoliopsida; order Brassicales; family Brassicaceae; genus Lepidium; species Lepidium aucheri. The sequence continues at coordinate 25,244 of OVBA01001115.1, read as the reverse complement.
GCCAATTAGGTGTGATGAGTCAAGCATGAGACTATAAGCAAGCTCACTTAGGAGGAAGTCCCATGCATATCCTTGTATATACTTGGTTTTCATTTTAAACTTTTGCTCTTATTTTGCAATCTTTTTCTAGTCTTTCTTGTGGATAGGTTGTTTGTTTTTCAGGTTTTGAACTTAATGGAACCAAGTGCTATGTTTTTGGTAGCACTTTGGGAAGTTAGATCCCTAACAAGCCAAAACTAGCTGCACTCGAAGTGGTAACTCGAAGCTGACCTTCGAGTCCTCCCACTAAAACTCCAAAAGTGCACTTTAGAGAGCATGAATGTCTCCACAACCAATTTCCTTGGCTTCGATCAGGTACCAATCCACTCATTTCATTGTATATATCACTACATTTTGTCACTTTGTTTTGTTAATGGCTTAGGATTCACCTTTAAGCTTTTATGCACAATGGGAGAATGCGTAATTAATGCAGCTGGGAGAATGCGTAATTAATGTTTTGTTAATGGCCTAGGATTCACCTTTAAACTTTTATGCACACTTGGTTTTCACAAGCAGCTGGGAGAATGCGTAAACCCATAATCTTTCACGCCTTTGTAAATCCACCTATACATAACTAACACGGTTTGGTGAAGCAGCTGGGAGGAAGCGTAAACCTGTAGTCTCTCATGCCTATGTAAATCTGCCCATTTATCTCTCACACAGCTTGGTGAATCGGTTGGGAGGATGTGTAAACCATAACCTTTTACGCTTGCGTGAACTAATTCTGGAGAGCCAATAAGTAAAGAACAAGTGGATATAAGTTGAAAGTAAATAGGAGAGGGAGCCACCAGTGTTGAGGTAATGATCTTGTTAAGTTTAGGGAAGTTTACTATATATTGTTTGATCTTTAGTCCCTTTTGAGGCATGAACCACTAGAAATAAGGAATCAAGTTTGTGTTCTGATAGACACTTAGGTTGGATGCTAAGCTTGTAGGCGAGTACACCTTGATTATACCAATAGACTTCAAGTTCACTAGTGGATTATGGTTCTAAGTCTCTTAGGTTCTTTGTTTTAAGTAAGGTTTTCCTTGTGAATTGCAACCTCTTCTCCTTCTTAGGTATTTGCACTTGCTTGAGGGTTGAGTAAATTCGGCAGAATAACATATCCAGATTTTAGTTTTTCGGCAGGATGACCTATCTTGAGTAAATTCGTCATATCTTCATAACCACTTGTCCAAACGCCTTCAAACCACCACCAAAGGAAAGCTGAATCATGTGGCTACCGTGTGTCCAAATTTTATCCAATTACGTTCATGGTAAGGCTTTATCCGTCACTTTTCATGACCATTTTTCCCAAGAATTTTGTGCTAAATCTTTTTTGGTCCATTTTCTCGACCCAAAATCACGAGCTATGGGTCGAGAATTCTTCTTGGAGGTTTCTATCCTCTCTTTTATGTTTTTTTACTTCAAGATCTTGGTCCTTAGCTTCCACAGCTCCAAGACTTATCTCTAATCCACCAAAAAAGATTAAAAACGAGCAAATATGCGACTCGATCTATCTAAACTCTAAAAATGCAAAACTAAAGAAAACTTACACTGAAATGACTGAATGTGACTCTTATGTGATTAATAAAATATCAAAATATGCATGAATATCTATGTGAATATGATGAATATCATATCTCAATTCCGAGTGATTTGAAAGGTGTTAGAGAGGTTTTGCAATGCTTTGGTTAAAAGTGTTAGCTTGGAATAATCAAAAACATTTTTCTCTTCTAATGTTGGTCGGGAACCGGAAAAGAAGATTACTTTGGAGAGTGAAATTAGCACTACCTGAGATCTTGGTAAATCTATGGATGCCAGTTTTACAAAGGAGAATCTATAAGGGTATTTTTGCCTAGGTTTTAGAGAAGATTTCCTCTAAGCTTGCTGGTTGGAAGGATATGATCAAATGTTAACAGAACTAGGTGTATCTGTTAGACACTTATGGATTAATGGAGTTGGTTGGAACATGTCTTCTATTGTCTCCTATGTTTCTGATCAGATTAAACTCATTGTGGTGGTAGATGATATTATAGGGGCACCAGGTAAAGTTTCCAGGTGCGGTACTAGCAATGGCCTATTCTTGGTTTGATCAGCATACTCAATGCTAACATCTGATGTGGTTCCAGACCAGAATATGCATGTTGTTTTTGAGGGCATATGGAGAATTGTATCGTCAAAATATGTTAGAGTTTTCTTATGCTTGGTAGTTCATCAAGCGATTATGACAAACATGGAAAGAGTACATCGCCATTCTGGTTATGATGGGGTATGCCAAGTGTGTAAAGGAAGTTATGAGTCCATTATGCATGTGTTGAGAGATTGTCTTTCCATTATAGGCATTCGGCAGAAACTTGTACCAAGAGGTGATCAGTTGGGATTTTCAATGCTTCCTTCTTTAAATGGTTGTTTACTAATTTGAAATGTAAAAGAGTCATTGGAAAGCTTCCTTGGGTTCTATGTTTGCTATGACTCTATAGTGGGTTTGGAAATGGCGTTATGAATATATTTTTGACTCGTTAGGTCCATGTCGAGATAGATTAAAGAGGATTCAAGATGTGATAAAATAAGTGGTAGTGACACATGAATCTGCACATGGGCGTCATTGTTTGATACCAAATATGATTGAAAAGTAGATGGTTGGTCATTACCACCGGAGGGATGGTTTAAACTCTACACGGATGGTGCTTCAAGATGAAATCCCGCTCTTTCTTCAGCAGGTAGTGTGTTGAGAGATGAGCTTCTAAATAGGTGTAGTGGATTTACTCTTAATATTGGTGTGTGTTCGGCCCCATTAACAAAATTATGGAGAGTTTATTATGGTATTTTCATGGCTTAGGAGAATCGGGTTCAATGACTTATTCTTGAGGTTGATTCCAAGTTGGTGATGGGTTTTTTGATGATAGGCATTAGTGACTCTTATCCCTTGTCTTTCCTAACACATTTGTATTATAGCTTTATCTCGAGAAACTGGATTGTCCGCATCTTACATTCATATAGGAAAACTAACTGTATAGTGGATAGTTTGTCAAATTATGCATTTGATTTACCACTAGATTTTCATTTCTTTGGGAGCATCTCGGAGGAGCTTAGCTCACTGATGGTTGATGGTTGATGATAAAGAAGGTTTTACATGTATATGATCATTTCGTTTGTAAATGACCCTAGATGAGTAAGTTTGGAGGTTTGCCTCCGTTTCTTGACAAAAACAAAAAAATGGTTTTTTGTATCATAATTAATGTATTTATGTTTATAATATACTCCATTGTTTCAAAATAATGGATGCTTTGAAGTTTTAGATATTAAAAATATTATAAAATGATATTTTAACCTCTTTTTCAACCTTACTATAATTGGATTGATAAAGAACGATACATAGCCACAGCCCATATTCTAAAATCACTTATTTTCCATTTTCTTGTATCAAAGAAAAAACGAACCCTGGTGCCTGAGGATTTCTAAAGTGGCCACTACCACTAGACCATATATACTCGGCCATTTTAACCTTTTTATTGCAAAAAAATTAAACAAATATATATATATATAGTTAAGAACAAAACAAAAATCTTTTAGTGAAATATGCATTGAACATACAAAACATCTAAATGTTTGATACAACTTTTTTTATCCTCAATATCTATCTTTGAGAAATGGAGGGATTATATTAGGTATTTAATGTATTTTGACTTTTTAAAAACTAATTAATTACAAGAATGCAAATACTGATGTTATTGGGTAATAATATGATTGATAATCAATTTTCATTATAATTAAGTAAAGAAGAAATATAGATAATTAAAGCATATATAGTATTTTAATCTATGTGAAATATTTAGAAAATCAAAAGTTGTGAAAGAGAGGTAAGATATTTGTTACCGCTAAGACTACTTACAATGGTAAACTATTGTGTTGTTGAATCTTTCAACCGTTGAATATATTACATTCAACTTTGTGAATTACAATATAGTGGATCTCACTATGTCCACGTGGCGCATAGTGACTCGTTGCTTCGTTATTTTATAATATTATTTTATAAAACATGTGTCTTATTCTTTTTGGATGCTAAGATTCTAGACTTTTTTTCATCGTAATTATTTGAGAGTAATTATATTATAAAATATTTAATTTAATTTTAAGATTTATATTTTTTCATTCTCTATAAATGGAGACTTGTTCTACTTAATCGGACACACACACAAATTATATTTTCTATCATATTTTTGCTATCATTCTATTTTTACGCAAATAGATCTTAATAATAATCTTTATAGCTCTCAAAATGTTTCTAATTACTTTTTTGACTACCAAACCCTAACAATTATAAGCTTCAAAATCAATTTTCCAATCAACCCAAAAATGTATAAACTATGGTATTTAACCAAACTTTTTTATGTCATTGGCTGTTCCAAATTATCATTCATATTATATCATAGATCGATGATGTCATATTCATCTCAAACATCCCTTACTCTTCTACTCCAACAGGTAATGGAAATTGTTCCAAATGTTGGACCAATAGATTTTCCCAAATTTTCTACAAAAAGGGCTCTTGGTGGTATGAATGATGTTCATGAAAGTACTTCAAATGCAAAAGATTCAACTCATGCTCACTAAAAATGCGTCAAATAGAATACTGAGCAAAATTTGGTATTACTGAGTGGGTGGATTAAATATGGGACGGACAACTTCGTTGGTAAAAATCAAAAAGGTGAATCATTTAAGGTAAATTTGATGACTACTGTAATGAGTATTGCTCATTTAATCCTCTGTGTGATGTCAACTCATGCACAAATCATTACAACTACGTCAATAAAATATTAAGAAAATGGATTGGAGCTTACGATAATGCTAAGCACATAAATTATATTCAAATGGTAATAATAAAAATTTCAATTTCATGAAAGAATGACATGATGTTCGTAATCAACCACGTTATGGTAGTCAGGTATGAAGAAATATTGGATCAGCAAATAATAGATCTAAGAGATACCGTGAAAGTGATGCAAGTAATTCCAACTATGTAGGATCTAGTGCTCGTTCAATGGGGAGAAATGTGGTCAACAAAGAGTGGAAATTTTTAAAATAATTCAAGGAGCAGGAGTTAGAACGATTGGAAAAAATATCCATGAACCTAGAAGAGTTAAACCAATTGAATAAAATGGCATGTTTTTGAAGCTAAGTGATACAGAGCATCTCGATGACCACAAAAAAAAAGAATTGTTGCAGAAGCTTAGCAATGATCTAGTTGGCGATTAACTGGTGTCAAGTTTTTGGTATTTTTAATAGTGTTGTTTGTCATTCTACTTTAATAATGCGTATATTTTGTCATTGTTTTTAATAATGTGTGTGTATTTTGTTATTGTCTTTAATAATGCATGTTTGTGTTTTATCGTTTTCTACTTATTAATTACTCGATTTTGTTTTTGTCCAAATAATAGCATATGTGTGTTTTGTTAATTTCTATTTTAATAATGTGTCATAATCCTAATCCGCTTTAGTAATTTTTTTGTCGGTAACCTTTGACATTTTGACAAAAGAATTTATTATTTTTGGCTTTTAATGAAAAATTATAATATATATCTATTAAAGTGTACTATAATGTTTCTTTGGAGTTTGTTGATTTCAAAACATTCAAACTTTTTTATAAACACGGACCCATTGATATACCACTACCATAACAAAACCATTTTAGAGTGTAAAAGTTTAATAGATGTTAAATTTTTGAGGTGGAGGGGAGAGAAGATTATGTGAAAGAAAGAAGAGATGATGTGAAGTGCTAAAGATGTTGAAGAAATCAATAATTGTTGATGGTCTAAATTCAATGTAATATTGCAATCTTACAGTATTCTATTGTCTTTTACTCTGCTTAATTTACAACAAAAAATTAAAAAAAAAATACTTACTATCATATATATAAATTGGGCCCATATAAATTTAAACAATATAAGCGGTCAAATTAGTACTAAAAACAAAAGTTACTAATATATAATTGACTAGTTGAAAAGAAAACAATAATTTAAGTAAAAGGAGGTGATATTTCAATGATCAATGTTTGTTTGTCCTTAATTGGTCTGAAAATAATAAACTATAATGTGGTAATAATGATTGGTCATTGAGTAAAATTCCTTTTCCTAAAGGGGAAAGACAAAAGAAGACCTTTGTGAATGAGAATATAAAATGCAGAAGATAAAAGTGAAACAAAAAAGGAAATGATTTTTATTTTATTTTTCTTGTTTATTAGTATTGTTAATGAAAGACTTTTTGAATGACAATGACACAAAAAGCATAAAAATGGTGGTGGTGGAATGTATAAAAGGGGTTGGGGCCTAATCACTTACTCTCTTTGCTTTTATTCCTTTACCATATCACATCTATCTAATCTCTTAAAAGTAAAATCACATCACTGTCGACCACTAAATATATGCTTAATTATAATTAAGTTGACTTTTCTTACTTAATCATTCCTATTTTCTGCTACTTATACTACCTCTCAAATTTTTAAACACAAATATTGATTTTGTATGTATAAAATACCAATTATCATGCACATTAAATATTTTTAATTTTTTCTTCAATAATAATCTCTACCATCATCATCTTTTATTTTCTATAATAACATTTGATCATATCCATTGTTTTTATGATTAGAAAAATCTGGACCGAAATCTAGACTAATTTTGATTATTTATATAAAAAATTGAGTATTTAGATGAACTTTTTTCACGACTAAAAATTGTTGTAGATCATCAATAATTTATTCTGCGATATAAAATTTTCAAGTCTTACCGTAAAAAACAATCAAAGTAATTGAAAAAAAAAGAAGAGAAGTATAATGTTTATTCCTGGTGACTGAATATTTTTAGAAACTCTTGTGTCTTTATTGACATCTAACGGACAACTTGGAGTATTATATATACATACAAAAGTTTGTCACTCGGTTTTATGTATTTCAGTTTTCCTAAGCAATTCTATGAACTTCTAGAAACCTACGAATGTTAAAAAACAAATTTTAGATCATCATTATTCATTAAATATTGCAATGGCTAATATTTTTACCTGAGCTTATAGTATATTTTTATTTTGTTTTTCTAAACAATTAGATCGATAACATCAAATTTTTATCCTAAAACCTTTTTATAATCTATTAACTATAGTGGGAATGAATCGAATCCTCGTTAACAGATTTATTAGATGAATCATCCTAAATACTTATAGTATATTTTAGTATATCTTAATTATGTATTTCGTTGAATGATCTTTTAGATGAATGTCTTTTTTTTTAACAAGTTGTAGATGAGTGTTATGTTTCAATGTATAGTGATAATCTTAGATTATAATGTCATCAAGGTTAAATCAGCGTATAAGACTAATTACATGGAATAGACTATCTAATATGTGATATGGAAAAAGGTTTTCAAAATCAGTTTTATGATCTGAGTATGCATCAGATTGTTAATATGCAAACAAAGTCTTTCCACATTCCATTATATTTATTATCTCCAATCCAAAATATTATGTTCAAGTTTTTTTTTTGTGTTAACAATTAAATTGATAAAATCCCTTATAATCTATTTCATATAGAAAGAAGGAGTCGAACCTGGACATCAAAATTATAAGTTGTGCCTTTACCATTTCAACCATTAGATAAAAAAAATGGACACTGGTTTTGTTCTTTTGTCCATCGAGATGATCCATCTGGATGAAGATGAAAATTATTGTTTTCTTAGACACTTAAATGTGTCTCATTTGGATGGAGTATCTGAATGATTTTATCAAACTCATCCAAAATTTTTAAAAACTTAAGTACCCTTCATTATTTTTGAAATACATATCTTTTATTTTATTATTTATGTAGAATATATATTTTTTTCTCATTTTTACTCTTTTTCTCATATGTTTTACTTTCTCTCCTCTTTTTATTTTCTCTCTCCTCATTTTATTCTCTCTCTTTTTTTACTTTCTCTCCTTTTTTTACTTTCACTCATCTTTTTTACTCTCTCTCTCCTCTTTTTTTACTTTTTCTCTCCTCTTTTTTACTTTCTCTCTCCTGTTTTTTACTTTCTCTCTCCTCTTTTTTACTTTCTCTCTCCTCTTTTTACTTTCTCTCTACTCTTTTTACTTTCTCACTCCTCTTTTTTACTCTCTCTCCATTTTTTTACTCTCTCTCTTTTCTATTTTCTCTTTCCTCATTTTACTCTCTCTTCTCATTTTACTTTCTTTCCTCTTTTTTTCTCTCTCTCCTCACTTTACTCTCTCTCCTCTTTTTTATTCTCTCTTCTTTAATAACATTTTTTAACATAAAGTCTGTCATTTTTAGTCATTTGGTTACAAATTACATCCAACTGATTTATACAAATCTTCATTTGAACGCATCATCCTGATGATGTTTTCAGATGAAGAAAAGAACATCATCTAGATGGATCATCTGAATGCATCATCCAAATGGATCATTGAGATGAAGATACTAGATGAGGAAAAGAACAGGACCATAATTTGAGTTTATTACAGTGTCATAATTTAGTTGTTTTGGGTTGATGTAGCTCTATTAATGAAATAGAACTGAAGAATTTGTCAGAATCATAAGACCATTAGGTTTATTGGAAAATATTTAGTTTAAAATATGCACAATACGAATAGTAGTAAGAAAAAAGACGGAAAGAAGAAGATTTGCATAGATTCTCATGCTCAGATATTTATAGATAAGAATAAGAGAGGAGAGACTATATAAACAAATTTGAGATATATAAAAAAGAAGAAGAAGAATAAGTGAAAATGAAAAATATGGATTGTCAAATCTCGAATTAATTGAAAAATTGAAAGAGTTTAAGCGAATGAAAATAAAGGAAGATCTTTGAGTTGGGCCATAGAGAATCTATGCTCACCACATGTATCTTTGCTCCTTCAATATTCACAGACGATTGGGGGCAACAGCAATTATAATACAAAGTTTTTATTTTATAATAATAAAATAATTCGAATAGTATAAATAAATGTATTATAATATGGGTCCCATCGCCAATAGACCATCGAACAGCGACTCTTCCTTTCTTACATATCTTCATAGAAGCCTGAGGATTGAAACCAAAGAAACATACAAACATAAATTTTTTACTTTTTTTTTTTAATTTTAATTTATATCATTTCTTTTTCAGTAAAGCGACTACACGATTTTGATTTCTTTGTCGTTGAATCTATTTCAATATATTTTCACGCTTTGATATTTGTTTATACTACTTTCTAGCTCCCGTGAAATCCTAAGCCTAAAGAGGAAGAAGCGAAGAGGTGAGGTTTGGATTTGGATTGGTCTCTTAGGTTGTTCCTTCGGTCCTCTTCCTCTTTCTCGAATCAACCGTAGAGCTAGGATTGGAAAGAGGGGGAATTAGGCTGCTGGTAGATGGGAGAATAGGCTTTTGCTCTTTTAGATTGATGATTATCTGCTTCTTCTTCTTTCTTTTTTAATGAATTTTATCGGTTGGTGTGGTTTGTTATAGCTTTTAAAATTTTGATTTTGATTTTTTTCTCGAATTTTGGTTAAACCGGAGGCGATGCCGACACCCGTGAACACAGCGAGACAATGTTTAACGGAAGAAACGGCACGTGCATTAGACGACGCAGTCTCCGTCGCGCGTAGACGGAGCCACGCTCAAACGACGTCGCTTCACGCTGTTTCCGGTCTCTTAACGATGCCTTCATCAATTCTAAGGGAAGTGTGTATCTCACGCGCCGCTCACAGCACACCTTACTCTTCCCGTCTCCAGTTTCGCGCGCTTGAGCTCTGCGTCGGCGTTTCTCTCGATAGATTACCTTCTTCAAAGTCCCCGGCGACGGATAACGAGGATCCGCCGGTATCCAACTCGCTCATGGCAGCAATCAAACGGTCTCAGGCGACTCAGAGAAGACATCCAGAGACTTATAATCTTCATCAAATTCACGGGAACACTCAGACGACCTCGGTTTTGAAAGTTGAGCTTAAGTATTTTATACTCTCCATTTTAGATGACCCGATTGTGAGTCGGGTATTAGGTGAAGCCGGGTTTCGAAGCACCGACATTAAGCTCGACGTGCTTCATCCTCCGGTGACGTCTCAGTTCTCTTCGAGATTTCCTTCGCGATCTCGGATTCCCCCTCTTTTCCTTTGTAATCTCCCGGAATCTGATTCGGGTCGGGCTAGATTCGGGTTTCCGTTCGCCGATTTCGACGAGAATTGTAGGAGAATTGGAGAAGTTTTAGGTCGGAAAGAGAAGAAGAATCCTCTGCTTGTCGGAGTTTGCAGTGCTGAAGCTCTTAAAACCTTCACTGATTCGATTAACAGAGGAAAGTTAGGTTTTTTACCTCTGGAGATTAGTGGGTTAAGCATAGTTAGTATAGAGATTAGTGATATTATAAGTGAAGGATCAAGAAACGACGAAACGATCTCTAAAAAACTTGATGATTTGGGAAGATCGAAGTCGGGGATGGTTCTAAATCTTGGAGAGCTAAAGGTCTTAACGAGTGAGGCTCTCTCCTGTAACGCAATGGAGAAGTTCGTGTCGAAGCTCTCTGATCTGTTGAAGCTTCACCGTGAGAAACTCTGGTTCATCGGAAGTGTATCAAGCAACGAGACGTATTTGAAGCTGATCGAACGGTTTCCGACGATCGACAAAGACTGGAATCTTCACCTTCTTCCTATAACATCTTCAAGTCATGGGGTCTATCCAAAATCAAGGTAAGCATTTTTTTTTTACGTTCAATTGTTTGTCTATAATGTTGAAAAAGTTTAAATCTTTTGGCTGAAGCAATGTCGACGTTTGTGGTTATACAGTTTGATGGGATCCTTTGTTCCATTTGGAGGGTTCTTCTCATCGACGTCAGACTTCAGAGTACCGTTTAATAACTCAATGAATCTGACTCTGTCTCGGTGTCATCTCTGCAACGAAAAGTATGAGCAAGAAGTCACAGCGTTTGCCAAGTCTCGGTCACTGACTGATGATCAGTGTTCAGACAAGTTACCTTCATGGTTACGAAATGTGGAGCCTGAAGTGGACAGAGGAATTCTCAGAAAGGTGCGGCTTTTATGAACAGACCGATTTTTCATTGTGTCTTAGCTTTTAAGGCAATATCTTGAGAGTATAAACTTCTTATTCAGTGCAGGCTAAAGATGATCCAAACGCATTAGCTTCTCAGGTTTCCGCTTTGCAGAAGAAATGGAATGACATTTGCCAAAGAATCCATCAAACTCCGGCGTTTCCCAAACTCAGTTTTCAGCCAATAAGACCGCAATTCCCACTTCAGCTGGTTGCTTCTAGCCAGAGCAAGACGAGTCTTGGAAGCCCAACGGAGCAAAGCATTCGCGTTAGGACGTCTGAAAACATTAATGGGATTCCTCAAGCACAGAATCAACCGCACCAACCCGGTTTATCAGTAAAAATTTCCAAGGCAAAACATGTCGAGGATCTTACTAGTCGCACAACGAACTCGCCTTTGAGCTGTGTTACAACAGATTTAGGGTTGGGGACAATCTATGCATCGAAAAACCAGGAATCAAGCACACCGGTGTCACTTGAGAGGAAAGACTTTGAAGTGATCAAAGAGAAACCATTTCTGACGGCTTCAAGGTTTTGCAAAGATGTCAAGTCTCTCAGAGAGTTACTCTCTCGAAAAGTAGGCTTACAGAACGAAGCTATGAACGTCATTAGCGACATCGTTTGCGGATACAGAGTTGATGAGTGCAGAAGAAGAAACCACATAGCTTCCGATGCAAGAACCACAAGTAGTGTTTGGCTAGCTCTTCTTGGACCGGATAAAATAGGAAAGAAGAAAGTAGCATCAGCTCTTTCGGAAGTCATTTTCGGTTGCCAAGGCAACTGTATCTGTGTAGATTTTCAGTTACATGATGACAGTGTTGACGACAGATTCAGAGGAAAAACAATTGTTGATTACATTGCTGGCGAAGTGGCAAAGCGGGCGGATTCTGTTGTTTTCATCGAAAACGTGGAAAAAGCTGAGCTCCTTGATCAGATCAGATTGTCTGAAGCTGTGAGAACTGGAAAGCTCCGTGATTCATATGGGAGAGAGATCAATATGAAGAATGTTATAGTTGTTGTTACTGCGACTGGGAATGATAAAGATAGTGATTGTCATACTGAAGAACCGGTCAAATATTCCGAGGAAAGAGTTCTCAACGCCAGAAACTGGAAACTGCAGATTAAACTAGCCGACGATGCTTCAAATGTAAACAAGAATGGTATGAATAAGAGAAGACAGGATTCAGAAACAGATGCTATGGAGCTTCGAGCCCTTAAGTCTCAACGTTCGTTTCTTGATTTGAATCTTCCGATGGATGAGACAGAGGCAAACGCAGGTGAAGAGTTTGCAATGTCCAATAACATGGAAGCTTGGCTTGAAAAATTTATGGAACAACAAGTAGACGGGAAGGTGACGTTTAAGCAGATCGACTTTGATGGATTAGCGAAGAACATAAACAAGAAAATCCTTACACATTTTCATCAGTCCTTTGGACCTGAAACACATTTAGAGATCGAAAACGATGCGATCCTTCAGATTCTAGCTGCCTTAAGATGGTCATCAGATGAAGACAGTACATGTGATCGATGGCTGCAAACTGTTCTTGCAACAAGCTTCGCTGAAGCTAGACAAAAGTATGTTTCTGCGTCTCCTTCCGCTGTGAAACTTGTGGCCTCCAGTGATTCTCCGACTGAAGAGGAATCTACAAGTATACAGTTTCCGGCAAGAGTGGAAGTAATCTGATTATTGTGGTTGTAAAATTATATATAAAATGGCAATGATAGTTACATCTAGATTTTATGAGTTTTGTAATCGGCTTGGTTTGAGTTTGTGCTTTTTCACTAAATGTATATTATATAAGCTTAAAGCTGAGCTCGTAAGTGCCTTACATAGACTTTGGGGAACCAAATTTGCCACAGCTTTTTGGTTTTAAGCATTTCTCCTAAGTTTATATATATTTTCTGAATGTTTGGTATTTTCTTCCCTCTTCAAATGAAAAAAACATATTTTCTTAATTTTTAATATTTTTACTGTAAAACTTCTGTAAATTAATAAAGTAATTTATAATCGAGACTTAGATAATTTATTAATTTATATAAATATTGAAAATATCATATTTGAGTTATTACTTTCAGAATTTCACTTTGATTTAAAATTATAAGTATTTTGCAGATGTAAATTTTTTTATTAAATTATTTATGTTTTATTGTATACATACCGAAATTATAACATTATATGTTTTTTGATGTGGTGTTAAAAATGCGAGATGAGTTCGAGCAAAATTGAACTTTTGAAATATACATTAAATATTCAAGTTATAATTTACAAAATTATCTTAACTATAAATTCATAGAATTTATTATTGTGAACTAATGATATTATTAAGACTATAAGAAAGTTTTTAGAAATTATTGTCTTATTATTTTATCAAATTTGCTATATTTTATACAGACTTGATTTAGAACCTGAAAATTTTGTTAACTTAAAATATTTATTAATTTATCAAATATTAATTTGTAAAAACTATATTGTATATTATCTAAAAATTATGGTTTTTTCCTTTGTCAGCATAGATTATGGTGTGTTACACACGGTCTGTGAGTTCGAGTTATGATATATATGACTCATATAACTCGGGTACATATAAATATAAAATATTTAGAAAGATTGTATTTAATAACATAAAAAGTTTTTAAAATTAGGTAATAGGCTTTAGTTATAAGCGACTGTGTCAAAATTTTTGACTATTATAGTCTTTAAACTTATCTAAAGATAAATTATTTTTATTAGATTGGAGAATCTATTTCATTCCTTATCTGTTTACGACAAAATCTAGAATGTTAAACACAAAACATTGCAAGTCCTTTTAGCAAGTAAAAGCGATTGTTCAGTAGAGTGGAGAAAACAAAAAAAAGTCATGTTACACACTCTCTCTCATTTCTTCCACCGTCACCATTGTCATCTCCTCTCAAATTCTTTGTTTATGTTCGCATCTTTATCTGTTTCTTTTCGAATCCTTTAATGCCTCGCTGTTTATAGCACCGCCTTGTCTAACAGTCTTTTCCCGCCACTGATACAAACTGTCGCTTTCCAAATCTTAAATCGGCGAAAGTATGTCATATCTTAACAATCTCAGATGGGCTTGCCGTGGTTTCACTATTAAGGATGGTAGGGTCTATTTCCTCGGAGATTTTGTACCTTACGGATACATTATACAATATGTTCGCTCTTTGGCAATTTTTTGCATTCGCCATGGATGTTGATATTTTGTGGTTTGCAATTTGGGATTTGAGTGTTTGTCTATGATTTCTTATGTGTTTAGGCCTTTTTATTTTGGGTTAGGTTTTGGTGCGTGTGTTGCATAACTGCCATTGATTTGTACAACGAACATCAATTTAGGTTCGATGGATGTGTTGAAAGAAAGCTCATAGAATGTGTTGAAAGAAAGCTCATAGAAGTCGAACATGTACCTGGTGATGA
>OVBA01001115.1:0-10684 GCA_900406435.1 Lepidium aucheri | reverse complement strand
ATTCATCGGAATGCAAGAGATGACACAAGAAGGTTTCAAGCTTAAGAGGGAAATAGCTTGGAGAGCAAGCTAAAACTAACTAATCCTATGAAGATATGTTTATCTATAATAAGTTGTAGTTATCTATTAGGATTAGGTTGAATTATATTTGAGATAATCCTAATGAGGTTAGGATAAATATTTTGATATAAATAGATCATGAGGTGATCTACGATGAGTGTGTGGTTGTTGTGATCTTAAGGTTTTGAGGAAGTTTCCTTAAGGATTAATAAAGTTTGAAGGTTTATCGATTGTGTTTGTTCAAACAAGTTTGTGAGATCCTGTAACTTTAGTTTGAATGACGATAACACGTAAATAACGCAAGTCGAACCAATTGTTAAAGATAAGATTCGAGGATCAATATATAACACAAAACTTTGAATTGTTTGAATGCAACCAAGACTTTCACCATTATGTATGATGTGCACGGCAACCTAGGAACATGATAAAGAAATATCGAAACTTTAAGCAGTTTTCTAATTCAATAAACTGAAGCCATAAATAAAGAATAGATTATCCTTTCTTCGATGGTTCCAATCATACATCTTATCTGTTTCGAGGGGTAAACTTTAATATATCAGGAATTCCATAAAAAACTTTTCAACCTAGAAGCATACTCTTTTGTTAATTCACCCGTTGCTTCATCGATATGTGGTCTGTCTATCCAAGACTGAAAATTAGAGTTTGGCATTTTTATTTCTCTGATTTACAAACTAAGTGTGATAGAGAGAAATTAAACTTATATAGATGTATATATATTAAATCCGACGGCTTCCGACGACTTTCTACAGCCACCTAAATTCGGTTACATACAGTACCGTCTCAAAAAACACATGTTATAACTACTTTCCTCGCCGTCGGTTTCTATCGATTATTAAAGCGACAGTAATCGACGAGATCTATTTTATTTAATAAATATAATTTTAAACTATTTTAAATTACAAAACTGTTGATTATTGTCGGTTTAATAATCGACGGAAACCGACAGATTATTTATACGCTAATACTATTAATAAATATAATATATATTATATTCTCCGTTGTTTCTCGTCGGTCCAAAACAACAGTGGAAACTATTTGCCGTTGGTTACCGCCGGTTGTTGCATCCACAAAAAGCGACAGCTGTATTTTCCAATGACAACCGGCAGAACTCAAATTTCCCATCGTCTTTTATCGATTCCTATAGAAACTTTTACCGATAGCAAAATGCGGTTGGAATTGCCGTTGGTTTTGGTCCTATTTTTTTGTAGTGCAAGTTCCTGACAATCCAGGTCCGACCGTTTCGGTGTTGGCAATTAATGATAAGTCCAAATCCTTTCTATTGAGGTATCATCAAACCGGAGTTAGCTAGCAACTGATCTTATTTTCAGAAGTCATTCAATTCTCAAGTGAGGACATAGAGTATCCATTTATTGATTGTTTGAAAATCTTTCAGGTCATTGTTCTTGGGGCTTAGTCTGTCTTTTGTGTAAACCCTAGTTTGTGGGAACTTCAAGTTTGTTAGCAGCTTAGATCTGTTCTACTTTTATGTAAGATTCTCCTTCTAATTTTTAGAAGAAAGAAAAAGAAAAATTATTGTAACTTATTCTATCCTAAAATAATTGATGTTTGAAGTTTTTGCGCATAAATTAAGAAATTATTTAGTTTTTATTTAAAAGATTACATTTAATATAATAATGATTATTCAACCAATCAAAAATCAACTAGCAGAATAGAAATAGTCAAAATAAATAAAAATAAAATTAATTTGCATTGAAAATTAAAAACATTATATAATTTGATACAAATATTTCTTCTTACAACATCAATTATTTTGGAAAAGAGAGAGTAAGATTCCCTACAAAAATGTTTTTGTATTGAAAAGTAATGTTTCACAATAATATAAAGATATTTCATAATAATAGGGAAAAATCTTAATAATTGCACATATCTCATAAAAATATAAAAATATTGTAACGAATTTGTGATAATTTGTAAATCATTACAATATTAAGTTTGCAAATGTATATTCATAACAAAAATGCCATAAAATATGAATATACATAAAATTGTAAATATTTTTGTTATGAATATACATTTATAAAAATTATATTGTAATCATTTTGTTATAAATCGTTATAAAACTAATAATAATTTTATCACAAATTGTTACAAAACAAAATAAAAAATTATTTTAGAAAACTATAAATTTCAAATTAATAAAAACCGTAACAATATTTTTATATAAAACATCACGAATTGTGACTAATATTTTTAATCACGTAACTCAGTTATTCTTTGGTAGTAACTCAGTTATTCTTTAGTAGTATATCATTGATTATTTGCAAAGTAAATTGACAATTCTCGTGATCTTCTCGACGTAAAATAATCGACTTTCAAGTGCAGCTGTCATTCATGTACCAGTAATGGACGAGACGTGGAGCTCACACTAGGGAGGAGATGATATGTCACATATTTGGTATTTGGTCACATTATCTTCCATATATATTAATTTAAATAAGTTATAATGTTCAAAAAAGAAAGGCAAAAACTCGCTTCTCAGACATTAACCAATAATATATAAATGTAAATGCCCTTTATAAAAATTCCAAAATTTACATATACTAAACTCAGTTTCTAGATGACACGACCATTAAATAGTAAAGGAACAATTCAAACATTTACTAACTTATAGGTTATAAAACAATATGGAAAGGTGAAAAACTGAAATGGCTTTTTGACCTAGAGCAATCCCTAGGGTGGAATTTCTATTAAAAGATATGAAAATGAAACCAACCACCATAAGTACATTATTTTATTGGACTTATGGTCTGAATGATTCAGAAAGTGTTGTTAGACTCCTGATACGAATTGGTCATACGCTTGAAAGTAATGTCAAATCAAATACTATGTTGTTTTCATATTGTTTTCCCATTGTGAAACATATTTTATTCATCACATTTCCTTGATGGATTCTTACCGTGTTAACTTGAATACCAGTTAAAATTCCAAAACTATTGTTATCAAAATTGACATATTCTTTTGGATTATTTTTGTATTGTATCATTGATTTGTTTTTTTTGTCAAGTTCACTCATTTTTTCTAATATTAATGGGATCAACAAGGTCTGATCTATAACGAATTTGCTCTTACTGCTTTTACTAGAGCTGGCAGGATTCGAATTCACCACATGATAATAAATTAGATTTAAGACAAGTCAACTGGATCACATGCTTTTTGGCATCATTGATTTTTTTTTTAAAACAATAAAAAAGAAAAATATTTGATCAAATACCTGGAAAGTAAAGAAATAAATAGATATTTTTTGGGTTTCAAATTACAAACTTAGTCTTACCAGAAAAAAAAAGATAAGGACTTAGTTACAAAGGATTACCATATTATAATGATGCTTTTTTCTTATATGATCGACATGATACAAAATTCGATCCATAATTCAAACTTATCGTTAGCTCTCTAATTTAAAACATTCACTTGCATGTAGTGAATAGAGTTAAACTTTCATATGTATAAGCCATTAATTGAACATGTAAGCCACAAGAGAAAAGCTAAAAACAATATTTTTTATATTCATTTTATTTCTGGAATATTCAAAATAAATCCAAGAAAGTTTTGATAAATATATAATGTGTCTATTCTTCTAGTTTTAGCTATACAATATTGTAATCAGTATTGCCAAATTTTCTTTGTTATATCATCATCTTTGAGGAAATATGATAAGAGATGAAAAGACAATGATTCAATTGAGAAGTAGTTCAAAAAGTAAAAATTTGGGTGCTTCATCTTGAAAATTGGAATGCACAGGATAATAATAATAATAATAATCCCACTGTGAAATTTTTTCTGTCAAATTGAAAATGATAATAGATTTGGTGATGAATTAGGTTTTGATTCACATTTGCCTTTTGTTGTCAATTAGTATAAAAAGAACACAATTACAAAAGAGTCAAAGATGTCGTCTAGAAGAAAAAAGAACATATAGGAAGTCTTGTGGACTAGTAATAGTGAGTCCAAATGTCGAAAGGTTTAACATGTCCGTACAAAATCATCTGTCTCTATAAGTATTTATAGCTTTGTGTGTTTCCCAACCAAAGCTCAATAACTTATCAAACAATTTAAACACTAAAAAAAACTCTCCTTTTGTTTCACACTTCAACAAAACAAAACGAAAACAAAGATGGTGAACTACACATCAATCCGATGCGTCTTCTTTATGGCTCTCATCACTAACATTGTTTGGATATCTAGTGCTGCTTCAAGTCATGGAGAAGTTGGTACGTAAGCTTTTAATCTCTACTAAAAAAGATTTATAGGCATGATCTTGCCACATAATTTTTTATAGCTTGAACGATAATCAGCAACGAAAAATCATTAAATAACCACGAAAATTACTAAAATAAAATCACGACCTAATCACGATTTTTCAGTAATAGTTATAGAAAATTCTGTTGCTATATTTAGATCGTTGCTAGAAAAAATTGTGGTTACAGAGATTTTTTTTTACTATGTTTTAATAATGCATAAATTTTTCGAATTTTGATGTAGAGGACGAACATGAGTTTAACTACAAGAAAAACGATGAGAAGGGACCAGAGAGATGGGGGGAAATAAAACCAGAATGGGAAATGTGTGGAAAAGGAGAATTGCAGTCTCCTATTGATCTTATGAATGAGAGAGTCAACATTGTTTCTCATCTTGGAAGACTTAATAGAGACTGTAAACCTTCAAATGCCACTCTTAAGAATAGAGGCCATGACATCATGGTATATATCATATATATATATATATGTATATAAGTTACTAGTCATTATTGTAGTCTAAATAATACTTAAGTGTAATTATATTAACAAACCAATTATTATTTGTTAACTTTATTGCAGCTTAAATTTGAGGATGGAGCAGGGAATATTACAATCAATGCTACTCAATATGAACTACAACAACTTCACTGGCACTCTCCCTCTGAGCATACAATAAATGGAAGAAGGTAATCATTTCATTAAAACAAAATCAATTCGGATTGGTTTGGTTCGGTTTATTAGATTAAGGACTTCCAATTTAATTTTTTTTGCAATGAGTGGAGAAACTCTTAAAGTTAGATTTCATTTATTTTCAATGTGGGATATCTTAGAGATATTCACACAACTAGATTTATTAGCATCTTTTGGAGATATCACAACTACACGTGTAAGCATATGTTGGGTCGGCATTGCTCTGAAATTATATTAAAATTATGAGTTTTCAACTCAAAATTAATGAGTAAAAAAGTCCATATCTTATATATATTATACTAGAATTCTATCTCTTTCCAATGTGAAATATTCTTCACACGATCACATATAGCGAATTTGATATATAACTTGCAAACCAGGTTTGCACTTGAGCTGCATATGGTTCACGAAAGCAAGAAAGGAAGGATTGCTGTTGTGACTGTGTTGTATAAGATTGGAAGAGCAGATACCTTTATCAGATCGGTATAACACAAATAAACACTTTGTAGCTATTCTTAATTGCATGCATCTCTGCGTAAGTAGTATTAATTTAACCTAAATTTTGGTTATATGTTAGTTGGAGAAGCAAATAGAGAGCATAAGTGATGTGGAGGAGGCAGAGAAGAACATAGGAATGATAGATCCAACCAAAATTAAGATCGGAAGCAGAAAATATTACAGATATATTGGTTCACTTACCACTCCTCCTTGTACTCAGAACGTTACATGGACCGTCGTTAGAAAGGTATTTATTTCTTAGAATCTAACTATTTAACTGTTATCGTAATTGCGCTTAATCAACCTAATTAATAATGATGATTTATCCTTAATGAATTTTTAGGTTAGGACCGTGACAAGAGAACAAGTGAAGCTTCTTCGCGTGGCTGTACATGACGTAAGTAATTACTTATGGTTAATGGAAGATTCATTTAATGATGTTTTATTGTCTAATTTATTCATTTATCCATTGTTTTAGTTAATTAATGATGTTTTAATTAACAGGAAGCAAATTCGAATGCGAGACCGGTTCAACCAATAAACAAGCGAACGGTGCACTTATTCAGACCAAGAGTTTAGTTTGCAAAGAAATACAATGTTTTTACAAATCTTTATTTCTTCATTTACATTATAAATTATACACTAAAATAATGGTTTGTGTAGTTACTAATCTTTGTTAGACTGTTTTGTTGATTTTATTTATGTTATGGTAAACACAAATAATGATAATACTTGATCTCTGTAATTTGCATGATGAATAGTATTTTAATATATTTCTTATAATTATAGTACAAATTAATATGAATAATTATTTTAATTACCGTTTTATATATATGGCGGGTGATAAAAGTATCCATTAATGATTAATCAAAAGTATTACATGGGCTCATTCATATACTTGGATAGATGTAAGAACAGCTCCAACATCATAAATTTGATTCAGTTGATTTTGTAAGATGTCAAGTAAATACTTTCAACTGCATAGAGTTAGCAAAGCAGCGGAGAAACAATTAGAGCACCCGCATCAGTGTTACGGAGAGGGCTCGATTCCAATATTCTTTTTGATTAATTTATTATATTTTTTTCGTGTCAAAAAAATAAAAAATTTAAAAATGGATCAATCACGGGCCGCCACATGTCGTGGGACTCGCGAAACGGTGAAAAAACTCAGCTCTATTTGGTCTTTTCCATCCTTATATAAGAAATTTAAGAAACTGATTCTTAAAAAACATAATTTTTTTTTTGAAAATTGTGCTAAGAATTTCTTAGGCACCCCGTTACGGATGCTTTTAGATTATGGCTTGTTTTGGTCGCTTGCGACTGTAATCACTAACAGCAGCCCGGCCTTGACCTAAAACCCAATAAATAAAGGTTTTAGGCATCACAATTTTATTTTTATTGAAAAGGTATTAAATTTGAAAAGGCATACAAATTTATTTTTGGGCTTTAGACATCACTCAAAAAAATAAATATTTTGGCCGGTCATGACCAATGGTGACCAAAACATGTAACTAAGACAAAGATAACCTGTTACACAAAACAAGGATTAAAGAGTGATACATCTGAGAAACAAAACAAAAGTTGGTGGTTTGTTCGGATAGGCCTCTATAAATTGAAGGGTCAACTAAAAACCAATAGAAAGTATTGAGAAGACTAGAATAGGCTAAAGCATAGACCAAAGAAAAATAAAAAAACCTTGAAGCCACATGAATATGAGAGAGGATCAAGTTTGTAGACAGCACTGGACCACTCCATCTTCCCCAAACTTCGTTTCCATCGCACCTCTCCACAAAAATCTCTGCAGACCAAATCTCCAAACTATCAGAATCTCTGTACTGCAAGTTCCCCGTAGAATTGCTACATAGTTTGCTGATACCAAATATAACATTGGTTGGTATAGTGTTCACAACGTTTGTATCAAAACTGTAGAGAACTTTTGTTCTAGAGAAAGACAGTTGCAGATCTTTTAAACCTATTAGTTTATAAATATATGGCTTGACATCACCAAATAACATCCAGGGTTCCCCCAAACACTTCAGTGAAATTTCAACCGAATAACTAATTTTCAGTGAAGTGTTCGGGAGAACTCAAGAGGATATCTAGTCAATTTATTATTATATCTTAATGTGTAGGTATATAAGAGGAGAGAATACATATATAAGATCTAAGAGCTGGTTTTGTTTGATGAAAAGAGAAAGAGTTTCATTTCAATTTATAGTGAAAACTAAAGAATCTCATGTACTTTAATGCTAGGGGAGATAGTTTGAACCTGGACGTGAACTTGGGTTCAAGAGTTTGGAGATTCGACAAGAGAATTAGTCTTTATATTCCTTCAGTCTTTTCACGAGATGTAAATTGTTATACATGATCTATTGGTTCAAAGAAGTCATGCATATTGTATGAATCACATACAAATATGACTTCATGTTATTGTAGTTAGGATCTTTAGACATACGATGTGTAATGTGTTAATCAGTCGTAGACTCATGAGAGAAACACGTTTATGATTTGAGTTAATGTTAAATTTGCAGCAACAAATTATCAACTATAGTTATTGGGTTTATGTCTTCATTTTACAAAATGTTCCATATATTTTAATTAAGGATCCTAGACAAGTAAATTACGGGATTTCAACCAAGTTGGTTCAGTCAGTCGAGAATCAATTTTTATTGTCTTTCTTTGGTAAGATTTGTGTCTTCTTAACTGCGAAACATCTTTGGCATGATATCACAGAGTTTTAATCTTGGAATCCTATTGCAAATGCACAGCAAATTAGTTTATTTTTTAAGGATCGAATCCATAAAAACCAAGTATTGCACTACAACTTCTAGATCTAATTCAAGCTAAGTCAATTCAAAAGAAGCAAAGATTGTAACTCAAAAGCGATTAATGGTTATAAATTCAATAATGAAAACATCACGCACATGGAATTCATTGGGAAATAGGCAATTAAATCAGAAAACTATTCAGAGCACAATTTAACCAATTCTCGACTCTGACATGAATGTATAGCAAACCCACTTGCATAGCGTCGACTACTATATCTAACAACCTATAATCCTAAACTCCTGTTTGGTCTTACACATCTAAATATGCATTATCGATTTGGTCTGATAGGTCCACAGTTAATCTTAACATCAACTCATGTTGGTTAAGGACTAATTGCTCATTTATGCTATTTCAGACACAGGGCCGGCCCTGACCTAAAGCGCAACAAGCAAGGGTTTTAGGCATCAAAAAAAATTTGTTATTAAAGGACATCAAAGTTTAGAAATTTTTTTTATATGAGCATATAAACTTTTTTGGGGCTTTAGGCATCATCTAGAGATATAAATATTTGGGTCTGCCCTATCAGACATCTAACAAGCACTCTAGGGGAGTTAAACAACCTATTATCATAAGCTAGATGATCAACCTAACCTAAGCATTAAACTTAGAAATAGATGGAGAACTATTAAGATAAAGCTATATTTGCTCCTAATCCATTGATTACCTAATTCCCTAAAAAAATCTAAACCTGATTATGAAACTATTCAGACATGATAGAAGGAAAACAAGCAATCCAATTGAAAGAAAACATAATGAATTGATATTAAAAATATCAAACAAGTTCAAAATTCTTTTGCAAAGTGTAGAGGATGAAATCTTCTCCCAAAGCTTACAAGAATAAATGCTAAAGTCTACTCTTCCAAATTATGAAAAGTTCTCCAAAACTCACTCAAAATCCTAATTAAAAATACTAAAAACGTGTTTATTACAAAATAAGTAAACCACACAAAGTAAAGAAAATCCAGTTTTCTTCTCGCATGTTCGTGGATCAGTCGATCTAGATGGAGATTGAACAGTCCATTGTGAAGTGGTCTTTCTTGGATTACTTTGTTCGTTATTCAGATCATACGCAGATATATTCTAAGGGGTTGGAACGGTCGATATAGGTGTAGATTGATCGATTTTCGCTTCAAAATGACTATGTGAAATGGTTGGTTGATCTCTCAATCGTACACATCTTCTGGTAATAGTAGGATCGATCAGTCCAGGTGCGGACCTATCGATCTCAGTGCCTAAAAATGCTTACAATGATCGTTTTTGGTCTAATCCATGCTTTGAGTGCTTAACTCAATCCTAACTAATTTTGTACCTGAGTAGACTCAAAAATACTAACAAAGACTCGAGAAACACATGAATATATGAGTTAAAACCGATAAAAATGAGTTATATCAGACCACCCGATTTTAAGACGCAAAAAAACTCAGATTTTTATGGATATTAGTCTGGATTTGAGGTCGAAGAGAGAGAAAAAAAACTCAAGTGTATTTCATTAGGTCCATAACACAGGCCAGGTTCATCTTTAGTGATGTAAAATGTTTGCAAATGTTTTTAAAAGATTTTAACACTAGATGGTCTTTGTGTGTAATCTCACGAAAAAGAAAAGAACAAAAAAACTTCAAGATATATATATGATGGCTACTGGACATACTCATAAGTAAGAGGCAAAAGTCAAGAGATTCAAATTAAATGACCCTTTGCTCTTCAATATATCAACATATGATACCTTTTTTCTCGTATGAAAGATATGTGATTCCACAACTTCTTGATCATTCACAACAAATCATCATGTTTTTCAAATTTCCAAAACTTCATTTCACGTAAAAATATAGGTAACTTAAACACCAAAACTTTGGTCTATGTCTACAATGAAAAACAACGACTAGAGTCCTGATTGGAAAAGATATTAAAAAATGGGTGATTTACTCAAATAGTATGGAATTATAGGTAAATGACTCAAATAGTGTGAAATTATCATTAATTACTCAAATACTCTTGTTTTTTTAATTGCCATTTTGTCCTTTTCATATGTATAAACAAAAAAGTATTTACGAAAATGCCATTAATGAAAAGTGCCACGTCAGCACGAAATTCGCGTGGGTCTGCCATGAAGATCTACCAAAAGTCTACCAAAGGTCTACCTAAGGTCTACCAAACGTCTACCAAAGGTCTACCAAGGTCTACCAAAGGTCTACCAAATGTCTACCAAAGGTCTACCAAAGGTCTACCAAAGGTCTACCAAAGGTCTACCAAAAGTCTACCAAGGTCTACCAAAGGTCTATCAAAGGTCTACCAAAGGTCTACCAAAGGTCTACCAAGGTCTACCAAAGCTC
>OVBA01001114.1:0-49004 GCA_900406435.1 Lepidium aucheri | reverse complement strand
ATATAATAAGATTAGTAATGAAATTACTTTTTGTTAGAATTAATTTTTTAAAATTAATATTCTCAATTTTCTTTTAGATTAAGATTTCTTTTTAGATTCGGATAAGGTGAATATTCAAGAAATATATTTAAATATTTTTATCTACTTTAAAAAAATAGATAAATACAAAAAAATTTTGGATCATTGGATCCGACACGTGGAATAATTGTGTTAATTACTAACTTTGAAAAACTCTTCTTTATATAATAAGATATATATATATATATATATCTTATTATATAAAGAAGAGTTTTTCAAAGTTAGTAATTAACACAATTATTCCCTGATACCCACTAGACAATTAACATTAAAACTTCATAGATTTCAATAATTTAGTTTGGATATCAAATTGAAATCTCGATGTATTCCTCACAAATAAAAGATATAAAGAAAAAATAAAATCATACAAATATGCACGTGAGATGAAATATTGAAATTAGTTACAAAAAAATGATTCTGAGAAATAAAAGTCTCAAGTAGGTTGTTTCAATATTGTTTGGTCGAAAGTCTCAAAAAAATGGTTAGTCAAAAATTGGTCGGTCTGGTGAGAGTAGCTTTTGAGGAAGGTGGAGAATAAGCAAAAATATCATAAAAAGTGAGAGGATGAGTTTGACAAATCACCGACCCAAAAAAATACTACTTTGGGTTGTCATCAAATGGTTAACTCTCTTAAGCGATATTATCCTTAGCCGTCGTTAGCCGACCATATTACTTAAAATTTTCGTCATTCAATTTTGCTTATAAACCTCTTAGATTATTGATATTATTACACACTCTAATCTTATCTTTTAAGCTTGCAAGTGGCCTTTATTAAAGATAAACAAAATAGTATAGTAATATAATTAATTAAAGTGAAGGAGGATATGAACTTGCAAGCATGAATTTAATGAATGCCTTCACCGTCCAAAAAAACAGACAATGCCACGTCATCGTACGGACATGAATGTTTGCGCGTTGTATTCNTTTTTTTTTTTTTTTTTTTTGTCAAACTTTCAATAAGACCAATCAGAGACGGTCATGGATTAGAGTAAACGGTAAGGAATAACCCCAAAAAGTTTGTATTGAATTTCAGATGGGACATATTTTAACTAATTTTATATTCAAAAATTTGTTCTTATATAACAACAACAAAAATAAATATCTAATTGTGATTCATATATAAATGAGCCCATTGAGTCGCTTGTCGCAAACACAATTTTCTCTAACTCTCTCCTTTCAAAATTGTTCTCTTTTCCACTCGTCTCTGAACTGCAACGTCGAAAGTAGAAATTAACAAGTAAAACAAGAGAGATGGATTTTGATGAGGAGCTGAATCTTTGTATGACTAAAGGTAAAAATGTTGATACTTCTTTTGGAGAAGCTTCGTCCATGTCACCAAGATCTACGAAGAAGATGAAGAGTCTTAATCGACCTCAACCCTATCCTCAATCTTCTTCTTCTTCTTCTTCTCCTTACTCGTTGATGGCTCTCCCTTATTCCCTTGATCCAACAAGACAGGATCAACTACAACAACTCGGATACGTTCCGGTTGATCAACAACAGGTCTCAACAATGCAAGGCCAGAAGCAAATGATCTCGTTTAGTCCACAACAACAACAGCAGCAGCAACAGTATATCGACAAGTACTGGAGCGACACGTTGAATCTTAGCCCCAGAGGAAGAATGATGATGATGATGAACCAAAATCAACCAGTTCAACCTTACAGCACAACCAAACTGTACAGAGGAGTGAGACAACGTCAATGGGGAAAATGGGTTGCAGAGATTCGTATGCCTCGAAGCAGAGCACGTCTTTGGCTTGGTACTTTTGATACAGCTGAAGAAGCTGCCATGGCTTACGACCGTCAAGCTTTCAAATTAAGAGGCCAAAGCGCAACACTTAATTTCCCTGAACATTTTGTGAATATGGAACACGAGCTGCATGATTCAAACACATCGCATGAGAAAGAAACAGAAACGGAAACAGAAACGCCACAACCAAACGAGGTTAACTTGGAGAGCAAGAAAGTAACTGTGAGTGATGGTGAGATTGATGAAGGGATGGCTGAGGCGTGGTACAATGCAGTTACATTAGGATGGGGTCCTGAAAGTCCAGTTTGGGATAATTTAGACAGTTCTCATCACTTTTCAGATGGCTCATCTTCTTCTTCCTCTCTTTCTTGTCCCATGAGACCTTTCTTTTAGATTTTAGGTTTTAGTTTAGGGTTATGCGCATTGACATTTGGATGGAGACAGTTTTGGTGATCTCCCACTCCAAACATCAGTCATTATTTCTCTCTCTACTTTCTCCTTATAGTTCCATTATTATCAATTTAGCATTGCTTTTGATATATGTGTGTGTGTGTTTGTGTTCGCATGTCATAATAGATGTCTTGTCTTTGGTGTCACTTACCTTTTATGCTCTGTTTTCTTCTTCTGTTAGAAATTAAGTTAGAAGTTGCAAGAACACAAATGTGACATAAAAAAGTAGGAAGAATGTCTTAAGAGTCAAACATAAATGAGAATTAACTAAGATAAAGAAATATCAAAGATTGTTGATTATAAGCCACATTGAACTTTCTAAACTCCTCCTCAGCGTTCATCATCAGTAAACATGCGTTGAGACCTGCAATTGTTGGTTGCAAGCATGTTGACTTGTCCATGGTGTGAAATCTCTATCATCACAGTTTCATCATCCAATGGCATTGGTTGTTTCCATGGCTCACCATCCATTCTCATGTATACATGTTTTGCTGCACCTTTCTTAACTTCAAATTGAATTTGGGTTGCCTACAAACACACACACACGTAGTTAAAAGGTGCACTGACTCTCAATTTGTTTGTCTACCATCAGTTTATTTTTACCTGTGCAAGTCTTGTCCCATGACCATTTGGAGCGAGCAGAACAAGACCATGCCAAGCATCTCTAAATCCAACGATCTCTATCAGTCCATCGTCAACGTATGATGGAGTTAGGTTTTTCTGTTTAGACATCAAGAGATTCGTCAATGCAATCTGACGAAATTTGTAATAATTATCTGAAAAGAAAGTGTTAGTAACTTACAGCAGATTGTTTCTTGGGATTTGGTGTTCCCCAAGGATTTAGTCCTCCAGAAAAACTAGGAAGATTCAAACATACTATAGACCTGATCCTGTTAGCAAACATTTATATATATGATAATCAATTATTGGTCTATATAGTGTATTGTGCAATAAGACTTGTATAACTTTTTACTTATACTACCTTTGAGGAATGTGAAGATCACTCCAGTGGCCACTGTTATTACAAATCTTAACTTTTACAAGCTGAGTTATGTTTCTGCAGCAACAAGACATCGAAATTAAGAACACGAGTCATGTATATATATATATAAGCAAATAATTAAAGATATACTTACTGTGATGAAGGATGATAAAGAGGAGCACAAAACCATCCTTGGGTGAAACCAAGCTTTAGATATGTGCTCTAAAACGTCATGAAATCAATGGATATATCTTACTTGTTTAGTATATCTAAACAGCTATAACATTGGAGCTATATAATTTGAAGACAACATCAAAGAAACTTTAAGAGCAAGGTATAACAACCTGATTAACCAGCTGATTTTTATACTTGTCAGGGTGCAATTTTCTCTGTTTATGAAATGCATAAGAGACTTGAGCATCTATACCTGCAGTCAAACTGATTAGTGATGCTACCAAGAGAAGAATTACACTTAACTGCATTGTTGTTAGTTGTAAAAGGATGATTCTCTTTTGATTATCATCAGTTAGATAGCAAACTTCTTACCCAAGCTAAAGTAATTCCAGAATCCCCCACGAAATGTTTGGTAACTTTTCTGGAAATTTAAGAAAGTTTTGATAAATATCATAGAACTACGAAGAAAAGATTAAGAGATGGTGCTCAAAATCTTACCTTACTTAGTTGATCAGATTGAAAAACACGACGAAAAGAATGTGGCAGTTCAAGAGATGAAACATGATTACTAGAGCCTGTTTTGGAAGACTTCATCCTCATAAGTAGGTGCCAACTTTATCATAAAGACATATACAAGTATCAATCCCAGAATTAGAAGTGTATAATAATATGAAGTACTGGAAATAAAAATGTGTATACTTGTCTATCTTCATCTCTTTTGCATTGATCACTTGTTTCAAAAAAGACTCCACAGAAGACTTATCTGTTCCAGGATTTCTTTTACCCTGAAGATAAGAGATTTAGTTATACATGATATGATTTGATAAATGTGAATTAGTGTATTGGTTTTATACAGTACCCATCCAAATGCAAAGGGAGGGTTATTTCCTGTACCCAAAGGAACAGTAGCAATTGGAGGTGGATTGGATAATTTAAGATCAGACACAACTCCAAGAAGCCAACCAGCTGTTCCATCTCCTCCTGCAACCTGATTAAACTCACAACTCAACTTAATGACTTTTACTTAAACCTTATGCTATTAATAGAAGAACTTACGATTATCTTTAACTTGTCACGAATCTTGTAAGCTAAACTATCATCCTTTAGCCTCTCTAGATTTGTGTAGATCCTCTGCAGTACCTTATCCGGAGTCTCTACCTCCATATCAAAAACCTGTATATGATCACTTAGTAAAATAGACCATTATCTATAACAACAGTTGTTTTCATTCAAGTTTGACTTTAGGGCTTGTAGGTTAAAATATCAGATATAAGATACCGTATACCAGAAGAATAGTATTCTAAGTTTTTTTTTTAATAACAACTGGAAAGACAAATTTGATCCATACCTTAAAATCTAAATCTAATATATATATATTTAATCTGTTATATATAGTGGGGAAGATCGAACCAAAATCATTAGCTGAGTCATCCTAACCATATAAAAAGAACTCGTGTAATCTATATTATCAAACCTAACGAATCAGCAAGTAATGAAGTCAAAGGGGAAATTGTTATATAAATGGACCTGGTTGTGATTGAGGAGAGTGCGGTAGGTAAGGATGAGTTGTGAACCGAGTTGACCTCCGCTTTTGGTGTTGATGAATACGAGGATTGGGCTCTCTGGTGGGTCAATGATCTCCACTACAGGCTCAGCTTCAGGCGTGAGAACGTACGAAGGAATGTAGAATTTCTTGAGAAATTTTGATAAATTATTTGTACTTTTCCATGCTCGTCTTTGCTTCAACCCACTCATATAACTTGAAATTTTTGATATATAATTGTGTGTGAACAGGAATCTTGAAAGTTTTAATATAACTGAAATGGTGAAGATAATCTTGCTAATGACTATAAGAGTACTATTATAAAAAAGAATTTTAAAATGTTTTAAAGAATGAGTTTTGATATATGAATCATGATTTCTTGATCTAATTTCTGATAAAGAGAAAAATGGAAAAAATCTGGGAGATTTTATACTAAGATTTATGACCTTTTTTGTTGTTCTTCTTTTTGTTGTCTTTCTGGGTTTATGCTTATACCGAGATTAGTTAAGACAAGGTTTAAAAGGAAAGAGATGTTTGCTTTATCAAAAAAAAGAAAAGTAAAAAGATGTTTGATTTCTCGGAGTTGCTAACTCTCTCAAAAAGCAACGACGCGCAACATAGTCCGTCATTAATGGGCTTATATGAACAAGTGATAAGCCCATCATAAAGTAGGGCCCAAAATCAATTATTAGCCCATTTATAAAACCGCTGTAGTATTATATTCGAAAAGCTCCCAATACGATGACTTGACACAATCTTTGACTTGACATCAATTTAGCTCTGAGCATTCGGGTCTGGTCTTTTTTGGTCTGGATCTTTAGGATCCGGAAATTCTATACCCATATAATCTATTATTATTATGGTTCGATTTTGGATTGGTTCTATTCGAATTCGAATCAGCTTAAATTCAAATTTTAAAAACCTTAAAATACTCAAATACTTAAAAAAATATTCAAAAAATATCATAAAATATCTAAAAATTATCGAAAATAATTAAAAGTATTGAAAATACTACTTTTAGTATCCAAATATTCAAAAATTCTGAAAATATCTAATAATACTCAAAAATACAAAAAAATACTCATAAAATATTCTAAAAATACCTAAAAAGTACCATAAGATCGAGTTTTCAGGTACTCGTTCGATTCTTGGTTCGGGTCTGATTCCAGTTTGGTTCTTCGAATCCAAAATTTTTGGACCCATTCGAATATTTACGCGGTTCGAATTCGAGTTCAAATGTTCTTTTTTGATTTGGGTCCAGATTCTATTTTTCGGGTCCGGATTAATCATCATCATCTCTGACGCTGACTGAATTTTTAATTTTTTGAGGCTGACCAATCCAAAAACCTAATCTCATAAGAGTAGATGGAATGATGCAAAAAGAAGTGAAACGACAACCCCACAATACATGTTGTTCCACGTGTCTACTTCTTCATGAATCCACACATAGCTAATTTAGGAGACTGAAAATAAAAAAGTTGGAGATTGCAAATATTTGAAAAATACAGACAAAAAGCTTTGGTGTGAACTCATGAGAAGCCTGTGGTTCTTCTCTAATGTGATATGGAATTCAAAGTTGGTTGCACAGCTTTCCACCAACAATTTAACAAACATAAAAAAGCTTCACTTTTAATTTTGTTATATTATATTTGCTTCTTCAAATTGTCTAAATAGTGATGACGTGGATGGCTATTCGAAGACAACAAGCAATCTCTCTATCTACAATTGAACTTAAGTAAAATGTTGCGATTATACCTCTCATCATCAATTTTAAAAGCACAAGGCACATTACATTAACACGTTATTTGATACAAAGATTTGATGAGAATATCCAACTACTTTTACCGTCCTCACTCTTAACCTTTGAAACTCTACACTTTTGGGTTACAAATTTCAACGTAACATATATTCTCATATACTTGATTTTCTAGGTTTTCTAAACCAAATATGCTTGTAAAGTCAACTGAACTATATAAGCATGTAAAGTCAAACAACTTTTTGTTTTTAAAACAAAGTCAAAACCTTAACCAAAAGAAAACATGTAAAGTTAACAATGTGCTTTAACCTCGACTCTAGAATTTAGATATATACCATAAAGGTTAAAAGAGTTTCTCTATAAGCTCTATTTCAATCTCTTAGTTCCATCACTTCGTCTCTATACAAGAGTACGCACGTTAAATTCACTCAAAAATATAGAAAATAAAGATATTATAAATTATACTGACAGAATCTAAGTTAGATAGATTATATAAAATACAATGCTTAATATATCACTCACGTGGATTGTTTCTAGAATAAACACTTAGAAAAAAAAAAGATAGGCGATATGCTGTCGAGGCGAAGTTTATATTTTTGTATTTGTACATAATTATTGTCCCTCAAATTAAAGGACACGTGGCCTATAAACCCTAGCCAAATGAATTGACCTTGCATGTTTTTTCCTACATTAATTAACTCTAATCCCTATATAAACAAATCAATGGAGAAGGTGAGATTGCATCAAAAACAACATTGACATTTCTAAAACTCAACTCCTCTTTTGGCTATCTTAAAAACTCTCGAACCAGTGATATTAACGGATTATAATCGTTGTGCATATATCTTGTCGGAAACAAAACAAAGATGGGAAGATCACCTTGTTGTGACAAGAATGGAGTGAAGAAAGGACCATGGACGTCTGAAGAAGATCAGAAACTCATTGATTATATTCGGTTTCATGGTCCAGGCAATTGGCGTACTCTTCCCAAAAATGCTGGTATTTAAAACTACATACTTTTGTATTTATATTATGGTTTGTTCTAATAGATTATATTCTCATATACTGAATCATATATACACTTATAATAAAAGGACTCCAAAGATGTGGAAAAAGCTGCCGTCTGCGATGGACTAATTATCTAAGACCAGACATCAAGAGAGGAAGATTCTCCTTTGAGGAAGAAGAAACTATCATTCAGCTTCACAGTGTTATGGGGAACAAGTAAGCCTCATTCACACCATTATTATTTGTTTTAAATGTTTCAAATGATAGCTTTTATATCCATGAGATTAATCGAATTCGCATGATAGTAATGTCCTACAAACTTTCACATCTGTATGATTAGTTGTATTCGCCTCGATCGATTATTTGTTTAAGATTCAAATTCATTAGCTGTTTATTAATGGAAAAAGTGTGAGTGTATGTATGCATGAGCACATATGTCAATGTTTAGGCCATCAACTTTAATAAAGTATTATTATGAGTACGTATTTTGACCTAATATATGTATTTTAATAAAAAAGCGAGAAGAGTTTTATATTAAGTATTCAAATCTTGATGTTCCAGTAATTAGATTGATGGATTATTATAGGTGGTCAGCTATAGCAGCTCGTCTACCAGGAAGAACTGATAACGAAATAAAAAACCATTGGAACACTCATATCCGCAAGAAGCTTGTACGAAGTGGTATTGACCCTGTGACTCACTCACCACGACTCGATCTTCTCGATTTGTCAACACTTTTAGGAGCACTTCTCAATCAGCCAAACTTTTCATCACTTGCAACAAATGCATCGTCTTTGCTTAATCCCGATGTATTGAGGCTAGCTTCTCTTCTCTTTCCACCTCAAAACCCTAATCCAATTTACTCGTCGAATCTCGATCAAAATCTGCAAACTCCAATCACTTCATCTGTCTCGTCTCAACCACAAGCTGAGTGTGCAACACCAACAAACAATGAAACTTCATCTTTTGAGCCTATGAATGCAAGACTCGATGACGTTGGTAATTTTACAGATTCAATACCACCTTTGTCAGAAAGTTTTGACATAGACTCACTCATGTCAACACCAAAGTCTTCTTCACAACAAGATAGCATTGATGCAGAAGCCAACTCCAGCAGTTTTTTCGACTTTGGATTTCCGGATAATTTCATCTTTGATGACTTTATGTTAAATCAATAAAGAGCATAGTCATATATAAATATCCCTCCTACATATCTTTTTCTTTCATATACGATTCTTTGTTGCATTTCTTCTATTGTTTGATGTATAAATAAACTTCTTGTTTTCATATGGTCAAACATTAAGTAATTTTTTTTTCATGAATGCTTATGTTACTTTAAATAGGCCCAATATAAGGTCCATTAGTCTGTTATACAGGCCCTACCCATAGCCCATTTTGGGTCAATGTTTTCAGAAAGAAGACATATGAGTTTGACTTACGTGTAAACATGTCTGTTTTGTAACTCGCTTGGTTTGAGGACCCAGTTGCACTTTATGGACTTAAATCAAGGCAGAGAAAAATAAAAGAAATATATATTAGTGTGAAGCAGGTAAGCCTAATAATTTGAATTTGAGGGAATTAGGTAAAGGAAATTTGATCTGGGCAAAATAAGTAAACAAATAACACGAATGAAAAGGATTTAATTGCTGAAATCTAAAAGTTAGAGGACGAAAATAAGAAATATTAGTGAAAGGAGGGACTCCTTTTAACTTACCTTTTGTAATTTCACTTTTTTCTGACGGTCCGTTTCCCAAGGCGGGCCTCCGGCTCATATTCCTACCGGTTTGAAAAAAGATGTTAAATTTTTTTATTTGTCAATACTCAAAAAGTGAATCAATGATTTAATATATGATTGTAAGGTTTTTTTGTATTTTGTCCTTTAGAAATTTGACCATTATCTTCATGTGATTATACTCCATTCCCATCTCCTTTCACCTCGTTATGTCTCAATTCATCTGATTCTCCACCGTTCGTAAAAATATGTTGTATCATTTTCTTGCTCATAACTTTAATTTTTCTTTTGGACACATTTCTTTAAGCGTACTGGTTAGTGGTGGTTCTAAATGAGTTCGAAGCCCAAAACTAGGCCTAAATACAGTGAAATTTGTTCATTCTGTGTGAAATTTTTTGACAAGGCAAATTCATAGAAAAAAAATGCAATCCGATAATTCGAGATGAAATGACAAGTTCTCAAACAAATGAGCTAAATCTTTGTTATATTTCTATTCTTTTTAAAATCTTTTGTTATTATTAATTGTCGCATTAATACAACGTATATTTTTATTCAAAATGTGGTTAAGGATCTTAGTTAATAATAATAGGTAGTAGAAGCCAAAGACAAGCCATATAATTTCCTGGACTAATCACAGTTTACAAAAGGATTAGAGACTCTAAAACAAACCAGAAACTGACAAGAGCAGGAATCTCTTTGTTTTTTTCCATCACTCACATCTTTTTCTCTCTCTTTCTTCACAATAGTCCTTTGGAAAGAACAAAAGAGAGAGAAGATAGGTGAATTATAGAAGCCTGCTTTTCTTCGTGAATCTCACAATCTAAAATAACTCAGATTTGATTTTGAGAGAGAGATCATTTTCATTTTTCAAATCCATTTCTCTGTCTCTTCCTCTTCCTCTTCCTCTCTCTAAAAATGAAGATAACCCTTACTTCACTCTTCTTCTTCATCCTTTGTCCTCTCTTTTTCTTCATCGCTTCATGTAATCTACTCGTTGAACCGGTTCAACCCAACACCGTACCGGCCTTCCCTGTCATAACCGAAGCTCAAACCTGCCGTCTTGACCTCTCTGACGAGCTCTTTGGCGGTGTTAGCGAAGCTTGTGGAAGAAACCTTGACCGGAGTAGATGTTGCCCTGTTTTAGCCGCTTGGCTCTTTGCAGCTCACTCTCGTTCTGCTTTACAACTACACGCTCCTGCTCCAACTCCGGAATCCTCTGATCCTGATGAACCCATGAGACCTGACGACTCACAGAAGTGCGTCAACACATTGCAAAGTGCGCTTTTGACCAAACAAGTCAAAATCCCACAGCCAAACTCGAGCTGTGATGCAATCCTTTGCTTCTGTGGTATTCGTCTTCACCAGATCAGCTCTCTCTCTTGCCCCGCCGCTTTTAACGTCTCCTCCGGCTTAAAAAACGCGACTCCAACCGCCGCCGTGAAGAATCTCGAGAAAGAATGTCGGAATTCTTCTTACTCTGGTTGTACCAGATGCCTTGGTGCTCTTCAAAAGGTCAGATTTTTTTTTCAGTTAAAATTTCAGTTTTTTATTTCATTAAATTTCTATCCTTTATGTCCCTCTATTAAGGAATCAAAGAGCATTTATTGAAACATTTTTTCTTATCCTTAAAAACCGTAATAAATGTTTTGCTTTCATTTGCGTGAAGTCTGCTTCTTTGCAAAGAATGTTCAATACCTGTCGCTTTCTTTCCATGAGCTCCAAACTCGCAATTACAAAGTTTTTACTGTTAATCACAATGTTTTGAGTGTTTTTTTAGGGTTTATATTGTGAAAGAGACCCACCCAAGAACATTGTTTTCTTTGGCTATCCTTTTAGGTTACAAACAATTGGAGATGTGCTTTTTCAGAAACTTTCTTTTTTTGTATAACCCAAAGCACTGCAACACTCTGAAAGGCCTTCACTTTTTTCACAAACATTTTTTTTTTTGTTCCGTAACTTAATTGTTAAAGTTTGTTTGAAACTTTGGATGGATCACAGGTAAAAGGAAGAGGAGGAAGCAAGAAAACAACAACAGAGAGAGGGAATAAGATGATGAGCAAAGATTGCCAGCTAATGGGACTCACATGGCTACTGGCTCGTAACAAAACGACATACATTCCCACCGTTTCAGCTGTGTTAAGAGCCATTATGTACAGTCCACACCCTCACCTCTCTAAATGCAGTCCTGACCAAGAGAACATGCCCTTAGCCGTTGACTCTCTTCAGTTCGAGAAGAGCCACTCTTCACCATCTTATCTTTTTCAGTTTCCCTTTTTACCCTTAATTCTCTGCTGTATCTTTTTCTTTCTGTGATTTTTAATGTTAATTTTTTGGTCGGAGAAAAAGAGAGTCACGTGAAGCTAGAAGACAGATGTTTTGTGTATGTAAATGCTGTTGCTCTCTTATTTTTTTGGTTTTAACTGTGTTTTAGTCCAATTAAACACTTTGTCCGAGGTCTTGAAAACTTATCATCTTGTTACTATAAAGGTGTCATATTGGGACCTTATAAGATCTGTTTCATGTGAACTTAATAAATTAATCAAAACAAGAGAGAGCCTTGTGTAGTCGAATCCCAAGAAGGACCTAAGCATGTTGGTCGTCTCTGTTAATGCGAATGTTTTCTCCCAAAGTCAAATCCAAAAGGCTTCTTCCTTTTTCTCCATTTTAAATAACTTATTTATTACTAGTATACAAACAAAAAGCTAGAGAGTGGATTATCACTGACAAGCTTTTAATATGTCTTCTTTTCACTCTAAATGCTCTAAGTTTGTGCATCCTGACGATTACCAGATGGACTATCAAACAAGCCCAGTCCATTAAGACTAATATGACTGCATCTGGGCCAAGGCCCAACCCTTAAGACACTGACCATTATGGTCTAATCAAGATTTCTAACACTTCAACGTTGGTTAAGATTTCCTTTTTCCCCTGTCTCTCCTCTATATACAGTAGCTATTTTGATTCAACAAACAACTCAGAAAGGAACAAAACATTGTAAAATGGCGAATGGCTGCGAGATTTGTTGTGAAATAATGATCGCTATACTTCTCCCTCCTCTCGGGGTTTGTCTAAGGCATGGCTGTTGCACTGTATGTGTCTCTCTCTCTCTCGCTTTCTCTACTTTGGTTCTGTGTCCATTAAGAACGTTATTAGAAACAAACTTATGTTAAAAAACGTAAATGTGCGGACGGAGTTCATGATATGTCTGATCCTAACGTTTCTGGGATACGTACCAGGCATTATCTACGCACTCTATGCAATCGTTTACGTGGATCGTGATCAATTCTTTGATGAATGCCGTCGTCCACTTTTCTACGCTCAATAATCTTCACTTCATGCATTTGATCTTTGATTGTTTCTTATAATGTTTCTGGTTAATTTCATCTTTTCAATTAATTGATTAAATTTTCATCTTTCTTACAATATGTTCGAACGATTTGACCTTTTCTGTTCTTAATTGAACACGTGTTTTGGGTCCAGATGTCTTCTTTAACACAGTTTTGTCTATTTTATCAGATTCAAACTAGGACAATCAAATATAAAAACTCTGTTGCCAAGAAACAAATAAAACCGCAAAAGTAATTCCGTAAGCCAAAACTATAGAAGCGGTCAAGAAGTCAAAGGTCCAATGTACTTGTAGAGACAACACATGTCTAGAAAGACAATTGATTTCGTGCGAAGAACTCGCAATAGATAATATATAGAAAATAATAACAATAATAATGATAAAAAAGAAATCTCCAATCACATGAACGAATACTGCGGATCTCTGGCCGATCTCTGACTTGGGAACGATATGTTAGGTTATAAACTACTTGGTAATTAGTGGAAAGTTTTACATATCATATACTGTAGAAATTCTAACTCAAAACTAACTGGTTATGAATGGATGGAGAGATTCATATAATTAACTTTCTTTCCAATATTGGATATATAGTCTTTAGAGATGGTATAGTGTATATTGTAATTTTCTTGTTGTGGAAATCAACAAAAATGATTTTTAATCACTAATTTATAAGAAAGAACTAGAATTAGATAGATATAGGAGAAGCCTTATTAAATTAATATGATCGTAAAGTTAGCTCTAGTATGTTATAGAGTATTAAAAGATAAAACAATCATCCAATAATATCTTTTAACTTTCACAATCTTGACACAGAGAAGATAACTTACAAAGCAGAGTTTTAGAGAATTTTTAAAACTTATAAAGGATTAATTCAATAGACAGAAGAAACATCACACAAACAGAGCTTATACAAGAAGAGCAAGAAGAAAAGAGGAAGCAGCAGCAATATTGAAGGAGCCTGGGAACATAAGAGTTGAAGCTGCAGAGGTTGAGTTGTTAGACCCTCTAGATCCACCTCTTCTCTTCATCACAACTGCTAGATTCCTTGAACCATGCTCACCCTCAGCTGAGCACAGAAGAATTGTCTCAGAGAAGAATAAGAAGAGCAAGATGATAGAGAAGAGGAATATGCGTGTAGCTTTGATCTCACCCATCTTTTGTTCTATGTTTTGTTTCGTTCCAAATGTGTATATGTATAAAGAGTAAGGCAAAATGATTGTTCTCTTGTTATTGACTAAATAAGTCTGACTTAATATTAATTGAGTTGGTCCAGCCTGCAGAATTGACAAGCCAGTGTTGCAATTTTGACCAACCAAAAATCTTATAATGGAAATTGAAAAGGTTAAAATGAAAGTGATCGAGAGGAGAAATCACGATTAATATACTTGGACATGTTTTAGACTACTTGGCAAATACTTGAGTATGCATAAAATATGATCATTTTGGAATTGACCAGATTAGGTTAAGGTTTCTTGAGAGTAAAAACACAAAAATTACCAGATTGTCTGATCAAAGTAACTGACATATATATTGTACAACAGGTTTCCAAAGTATTGGCATGAGAAGCGAATATTTGCAATGTTCGAGGTGATCTTCTTATATTAACCTTCGTCCTGAAGAAGAACCATCAGGTCCACAAACATCTTCATTGGTAAAACGAGTAAACAAAAAGGTTATTATAAGGACCACAAAGTTGTAGCATCCGATCCTTAAGATCCTTGAGAGCCTAATCCTTCATAGGTCAGTTTAGGTATTGTCAAAAGAACTTCTGACTTATGTTGTCTTTGTGAGCAGGAGCGGACAAAGATAAAACAAGGATTCAAAAACTGATTCTCATTTTACTTAATCTTTCCTTTGGTTACATTGCAGATTCATATAAAGAGAAAGTGTTTCATAACAGACAAAATAAACACCAAAAAGGAAGAACATAATTCTCAGGAATCTGAATTGAGTTCTTAAGGCAATTTGCTATGTTATCAGAGGATTACTCATTTCCCATTTTCACAAGTATGGTAATCTGATTCTGCTTTTGCAAAGTTGACAGTTGCTGGGTTTGCTTGCTTAATGGGTTTCAATTGATTTGGTATCAATTAATCTTGAGCTTCCTCTCTTACATGTCTGCCCAAGCCCATGTCAACATTCTGTCACATAGCTAGATGCCTGTAATCCAATCCTAGACTTCATAGTTCATACGGATGAAAACTGAATTTTCTAAGGTAAAATGAAAAAAAAAACAGGCTTGAGCATAAGAGATAGGGAGTATTCACGTGATTTATCTAAATATTACATGTGGTTTTCTGCTTCAATGCAAGATTTTTTTCTGTTCAACAACATATATAATGTTCACTATGGAGAATGTAAATCGAAAATTACGTATAAGGTGTAAAGTTTCTCAAAACTTGATGACATATATAACGGTTGCCAATACTGAAATCGAGTTTGAAGACTACAAAAAGGTTGAAAAAAGGTTATTAAACTTGTATAAGAAATCTTCAACCTATAATAACAAGAAAAACATCTTCATCTATGTGAGTGAATTCAACACGATCGACAACACTGAAATCGAGTTTGAAATTAGTGTATGACATCAATTTGGGTGGTATATCGATGAGACCAATTACGTTACAGAAAGTCAAAATGATTAGTCTAGACATAATAATTAATATCTAAAAAGAACCACAAAAACACATACTACTAACATTTTTTAATATACTAAATACTTTTGTGGCTGAAAACGCTCAAACTATAAAAAACACCGACTTTTTATCTTCTAAACTCGAGTTTATTCTAAAGTGTTGAAATAAGCAAACGAATTTGAAACCATCCTCTCAACTATGAACATGTTTTTCTTTCATAGAGACTTTGACTCTTAGAAAATTTTAGATTAAATTTTGATTTTTGTTTATGAAAAAACTAATTTTTAGCCAATTATAATTTTGTAAAAACACTTTTTCAAAAATTAAAAACTGATTTTAAGTTGTATTATACCATTCAAGTTTTTGGTTTTTTATTTACCTAAAAACTAGAAAAAATAGTTTTTGGAAAAATCAATGTAACTAGCTATTTGAGATTTTTGAGAACAAAAACTAAAACTAAAAACCGCCAAGAGTGTGTTGGGCCAGTGGTATATTCACTATGAATTTTGGCATCATATTAGAGGTTCGATCCGTTCTCCTTGTGAGTATGTTTCCAAGTGGAGATTAACCACTAGACCAAAGTGAAAAAAAACAAATATTAAAAACTAGAAACTAAATTAAAAAATTATGGTTCATTCATAGCCAAAGTTTGTATAGATCATATTAACGACATACATTTAGAAGTTAAGAAGATGGTAATTTTCTCTTAAAACTAGTCAGTGTTTTTTCTTTATTTGGAAGACTTCAATCCGCTGAAAAATTTGTTTAGTGTGTTATTTTGGTCTCTTATTTCGTCATGTTTAAATTATAAAACTGATTATTTAGCATATAATGTTATAATGTTAGCTCAAAAATATATATTTGTAAACTATAAAATCCTCTTGGTTTTCAGATATTATATAATCAAGTTTTTGACTGACAAAAAAAGAGAAAATCAAATATGTAAGGATGAAATCTTATAAAATAAATAAATCGTTTCTAGAAAAGGAGAAAATATATATAAATAGAAAGAGAGAGATAGAGAAAAGATGAAGTTGGTGATGAGGTGTTAAAGAAGAAAACAAAGAAATGAGAGGCCTCAATTTTACTTAGCCTCAAAACACTCCTCTTAAGCAGGCAGAGGAGAGAAGTGAGCCTTGCACCTTATCCTATCCTCATTTTCTCTCTCTCTAAATCTCTCTCTATCTCTTTTTTTTTCTTTTTCTCTATCACTATTTGACTTGCTCATTGTCACCACCACAAGTACTCTCATTTATACACACACATACACATTTCTCTCTTCTTCTTCTTCTATCTTCTTATTCCTCACTTTCTCATCCTTTTCTCTTTACTTATTCAGATACTCACTTAATCTGAAAAGTTCATAGCTTTATGTGAATGATTCAATTCTCAGTCTGGGTTTTGTAACCAGAGTTATATAAGTTTTATGTTCATAAGTAATGGCTCCTAAAGCTGGGAAAACAAAGCCACACAAGAGTAAAGGAGAGAAGAAGAAGAAGGAAGAGAAAGGTTTCTCTCATTATTACAACTAATCCACATGAAACTTTTCATTTTTGTTTTCTTAGCTTTTTTCTTTCATTAATAAATAAATAATAATTGTGTGGTTGTGCAGTTTTGCCCATTGTCATTGAGATAAGTGTGGAAACACCTGATGAATCACAAGTTATACTCAAGGTTTGAGCCAATGAGAAATTGTTTGGGCTTAAGGCAATGAATATGATTCTCTCAAGTTGATGATGTTGTCAATTGTGAACTGTGAATTGTGATAGGGTATCTCCACAGACAGAATCTTAGATGTGAGGAAGCTCTTAGCAGTTCATGTTCAGACATGCCACTTCACTAACTTCTCTCTCTCTCACCAGGTTTCGTCTTCATGCATCTAATTTTGACTTTGTATAATTCATAACAAGACTCATCATGATGATATTTTGTTTATGGCGTGTCATATCTCTCACAAACTTGCTTCATAAATGTATGTATATACAGACCAAAAAAAAAACAGAATATATTTTTTGTTAATGGGCCAAGTAAAGCGTAACCTAGGCCCAAATAGTGACGGTTATAGCTTTATCTGACATTTGCCGCCTAAAGAAAGTGACTGAGTCTTTCTGGTACAGGTGCGTGGCACTAGACTCAAGGATTCCGTTGACATCGTATCGTTGAAGCCCTGCCACCTCACCGTCGTCGAAGGTGGTCCATTTAATCTAACGGCTTACATTTCACCAAGTGTATCTCATACTATAGGTTTAACCACAGGTGATTCTGACCCTTCTTTCTTTGAAATCGTAGAGGATTATACGGAGGAGCAAGCCACCGCGCACATACGGCGGCTTCTCGACATTGTTGCTTGCACCACCGCGTTCGGTCCGTCGAAACCGCCGGTGTCTCGCGCGCCTCCCAAGGACTCTGCACAGAAGGAGTCAGTTTCGAGTGAGGGAGATTCTCCGGCCGATAAGAATGGCAATGATTCAAGTTCCGCTCTCAGCCCTAATACTCAGGCGGCGGAAGGTGCGGATAAAGGTGATATCAACATGTGCCCACCAACTCGTCTTGGCCAGTTTTACGAATTTTTCTCCTTTTCCTACTTAACTCCTCCGATCCAATGTGAGTTTCCTTTTCTCTTTTGACTTGAATGCGGATCATTATATCGCTTTAATGATTGGTTCCGGCCTCTTTATCTTCAGATATCAGAAGGTCTCTTCGTCCATCCAAAGAAGATAAAGGATTGGATGATTTCTTTCAAATTGATGTATGGCCATTCTCATTTTAAGCTATATGAATATAAATTTCGACTGGGGTTTTAAGAATTTCCGCCTCACCATTGTTATCAAATACAGGTTAAGGTATCAAGTGGGAAGCCGATCACTGTTGTTGCCTCAAGAACAGGTTTTTATCCTGCTGGGAAACAGCAACTTCTGTGTCACTCCTTAGTTGAGCTGCTGCAACAGATCAGCCGGCCATTTGCTGCGGTAAGTTTGGTGATAAAGGGTTGACCTTCTTTTGTTGGAGTTGGCCTTCTGATCGCTGATGATGTGTGTTGTGGTTGCAGGCTTATGATGCTCTTATGAAAGCTTTCATTGAGCACAATAAGGTGCGCAGATATACTTCATACCTCATAGTGTTTCACCTGTATCTATAAATGATTGATTATAGGAAACTTTAACGTGATAATTGTTATTCGTTTTCAGTTTGGCAACCTTCCTTATGGTTACCGGGCAAACACTTGGGTTGTCCCTCCGGTAGTTGCAGATAGCCCATCTACATTCCCGTCACTTCCTGCGGAGGATGCGACATGGGGAGGGGATGGCGGTGGAGTGGGCCGGTCTGGTAAGCATGACCAAAGAAAGTGGGCAAAGGAATTTGCGATTTTGGCAGCTATGCCTTGTAAAACATCTGAAGAGAGGCAGGTTCGAGATAGGAAGGCTTTCCTACTGCACAGTTTATTTGTCGACGTTTCAGTTTTCAAAGCAGTGGAAATTATAAAAAATGCAGTAGAGACTAATCAACGCCCACCAAAGGACCCTGCTGCATTGGCTTTCCATGAAGAAAGGATAGGTGATATAATCATAAGGGTTGCTAGAGATGATCCTGACGCAAGTGCCAAGCTTGACCGAAAGAGTGATGGGACCCAGGTTCTAGAGATCTCTCAGGAAGAACTTGCTCAAAGGAATTTGCTTAAAGGGATAACTGCTGATGAGAGTGCCACGGTTCATGTAATTTTTTAGCTCGAGCT
This sequence comes from Lepidium aucheri, assembly GCA_900406435.1. Lineage (NCBI taxonomy): Eukaryota > Viridiplantae > Streptophyta > Magnoliopsida > Brassicales > Brassicaceae > Lepidium > Lepidium aucheri. The sequence continues at coordinate 29,814 of OVBA01001114.1, read as the reverse complement.
GCCTTTCTTAGCTTGCTCTTGTTAGATTGTTGCTGAAATTTACTTTGATCATATAGGATACGTCTACCTTGGGTGTGGTGGTTGTTAGACATCGTGGGTTTACAGCCATTGTAAAGGTTGCTCCTGACTTTCATTTGAATGGTGGCCAGATTCTACATGATATCGACTTAGAAGACCAATCTGAAGGAGGTGCAAATGCACTGAATGTAAATAGGTAAATCTTTATGTGCTATGCCTTAAATCTTAATTGTTACCAATAGCTGTCTACAAGGAACAAGCCAAAAGGCATTTCCATTTATTTCACGCCTGTGCTGCTAAACATGTCTTAATTTCAGATTGTGAAAATTTGGCATATGATATGTGGATTTTGAAACAGAATATATTCAGAAAGCTTTTTTTCCTGAATATTCTTTTACAGCTTGAGAACCCTATTGCACAAGTCGTCAACGCCTTCTAGCTTAGCTCAGAGATCACCAAATGCAGACTCAGAACAAATACGTTTGGCTAAGTCCCTTGTGAGGAAAGTATTTGAGGATAGCCTGAAGAAATTGGAGGTTGAGCCCTCAAGAAATACTAAGCCTATAAGGTGGGAATTAGGAGCATGCTGGGTGCAACATCTGCAAAATCAAGCTTCAAGTAAAAGTGAGTCTAAGAAAACTGAAGATGCCAAGCCTGAACCAGCTGTTAAGGGTCTTGGAAAGCAAGGTGCACTGCTTAAGGAGATAAAAAGGAAAATCGATGTGAAAGCTAACAAGACTGAACAGGGGAAAGAAGCCCTTTCTAATAAGGTTGACACTGACAATAAATCAGAAACTGAGGATCAGAAGGAATTTGAGAAACAAAACGAGGAAATGGAAAAAATGTGGAAAGAACTGGTGACTGAAACTGCATATCAGCGCCTCAAAGAATCAGAGACTGGTTTTCATCTCAAGGTTTGTTTCTCCAGCTGAAATGATATATCTGAGGCTACTAGTAAGTGAGGAGTCATAGATCTCTGGTATCTATGTAACCTACTTTGTTTTGATGAATCTTACCTTTTGTTCTCTCTCTCCATGAACACTCCCCGCAGTCACCCAAAGAGCTGATTGAAATGGCCCGCAAATACTACGCTGACACTGCTCTTCCAAAATTGGTCAGTCCATTTGACCTTATTGTCCTATATAGGGAAAATCCTCACTTTCTCATAAACTTACTTGATATGTTGCAGGTGGCAGACTTTGGATCTCTTGAACTCTCACCCGTCGATGGGAGAACTCTGACAGATTTCATGCACACCAGAGGCTTGCAAATGCATTCCCTGGGGAGAGTGGTAACCATTTCAATTCATAGTCTTTGGTACCCGCACTCTTCAAACTAGATGGTAGAATATGCTTATGTGTAGAAAGCAAAGTGCCCCAGTTCTTTTAGGAATCACTCTTTTCTCCTTTAATTCTAGGTTGAGCTGGCTGAAAAGCTCCCTCATGTGCAATCCCTCTGTATTCATGAAATGGTTGTTCGGGCGTACAAGCATATACTGCAGGCTGTTGTAGCAGCTGTTGAAAACACTGCTGATGTGGCCACCTCAATAGCAACATGTTTAAATGTTTTATTGGGAACACCGTCTGACGCTGAAAGTCTCAGCGTCGAAAAGATAAAGTGGGCATGGGTGGAAACGTTCATCTCCAAGAGGTTTGGGTGGAATTGGAAGCATGACGGCTGCCAGGAACTAAGAAAATTCGCCATTGTTAGAGGACTTTCACACAAGGTTTGCGACTTTCAGTCTGATTTGGTTTTAATAATGACAAAATATACTGAGATTCTCATATGTTGCTTCACTCATTGGTTTAGGTTGGACTGGAGCTTGTTCCTAAAGACTATGAAATGGACACGTCATATCCTTTTAAGAAGTTGGATATTATCAGTATGGTTCCTGTGTATAAGGTACCGTGCGTGACTATATTACTGTTGGAATCCGCTATGATTTAGTGAATTTGTACACTTAAAAGCACTTTTCTTGTGTGCAGCATGTCGCTTGTTCATCTGCTGATGGACGCACTTTGTTGGAATCATCCAAAACTTCTTTGGATAAAGGCAAACTGGAGGATGCTGTCAATTATGGCACCAAGGTATAACTGATATCTTTCTCACTCTTCTTTTATATACTAACCATGTAAAGGAGGCTTTCTGTTGACTAGTCAAGATATATCTCTCCTTTCTTTCCCAAAATCCAATTATCGAGAATGTTAATTCTCTGCCTGTCCTAATTCTGTTACCACCTCTTATATATCCCTTCTTTGGAGAAAATAAAGGAATGGAACATTGTTTTCATATTTGCTGTATTTCTTTTCCAGAACTAGAATAACTAACTGATTAAAGAATCTTACTATGTAAGTATTGAAACTACGAGTTTTGTTACATGGGCGAGGATGATTTGGCACTCAAATAATCAACCCTTCAGCTTAATACATTGTTTCTGACAGCACGTTTCATATGAATGTGTTCATTTTTGTTTGAACGTTCTAACTAAGTTGATAGTCGGGCATGAACTCCATAGGCATTGGCAAAGCTTGTAGCAGTGTGCGGCCCATATCATAGAATGACTGCTGGAGCATATAGCCTTCTCGCTGTTGTGCTGTATCATACTGGCGATTTTAACCAGGTAGTCTCTTTGAAAGAAATTTGGCCAGCTTCATAGGCATCATTCAGTTCGCCTACTTCTTTTGCAGATGGGTATTTCTGCTGCACTAACCACTTTTGATTTTCAGGCTACTATCTATCAGCAGAAAGCACTCGACATAAATGAAAGGGAACTTGGACTAGATCACCCAGACACAATGAAAAGCTACGGCGACCTGGCCGTATTCTATTATCGTCTTCAGCACACAGAGTTAGCCTTGAAGTATGCTCTCAATTCCAAAAGCAAAAACTACAAATTCAAGTGTTTCAGTATTTTAACATGTTATTCCTGTTGTAGGTATGTCAACCGTGCATTGTATCTTTTGCATTTAACATGTGGACCATCACATCCAAATACGGCTGCCACTTATATTAATGTAGCAATGATGGAAGAAGGTATGAAGAATGCCCATGTGGCTTTAAGATACCTTCATGAAGCTTTGAAATGTAACCAGAGACTACTCGGGGCTGATCATATTCAGGTTGGTTTTGTTAAACAAAGGCATGATTAGTTGCATTTATGGCCATTGTCAAACCGACATTCATACTCTATAAAATCTTCCGCGATATCCAAACCACGGAAAAACGATACTGAATAAGTTAATAGTTGGTTGAAAGTCAAACTAGATAAAAGGTTAATAGTTAAATCATGACCTGTCCATTCCAAAAAAAGGCTTGGGCTTTATTAAGTAATTTTACCGTGGAAGCTAAATGATGCGCTAAAACATGACATTACATTTCAGACTGCTGCAAGCTACCATGCCATTGCTATTGCTCTTTCTCTGATGGACGCATACTCCTTGAGTGTCCAACACGAGCAGACCACTCTACAGATTCTACAAGCAAAACTAGGCCCTGAGGATCTTCGGACACAGGTGTTAAATTAGTTATGATTTACTAGGAGTTTCATTTAAACTGTTACTTATGCTCTAAAAAATTGCATTAGGATGCGGCTGCGTGGCTTGAGTATTTTGAGTCTAAAGCTCTGGAACAGCAAGAAGCTGCACGAAATGGTACTCCCAAGCCAGATACCTCTATTTCCAGCAAAGGCCATCTCAGGTATTAAAACATTTTTCTGTTATATGCTTATTTATATGTTCCTGGATTCCATTGTATAATGTGCTGTTTACAAAATGACATGGGGGCCAAAACATATTAATAGAACTGACTACCATGAATGAAATTTAAACTGCAGACCATTTGCCTAGACCACTTGTACAACTTTATATCTGGTGTAAATCTTGTCAGTGATATAACCCATGAGCTTTCTTCCCAATAACAGCGTATCAGACCTGTTGGATTATATAACCCCGGATTCTGGTATTAAAGCAAGGGAAGCTCAAAGGAAAGCTCGCCCAAAGGTTATATCTGCTTCTGTTGACTTAATTCTTGATTTTACCGCGCTTGTCTCGTTATTACGGAATGACAGATAATTTGTTTGAAATATTTATTCAGGTGAAGGGAAGACCAGGACAAAGTCCAGGAACTGTGTCAGAAGATAATCAAAAAGATGATGAAATTTCGACTCCGGTTCATCTCACTGAGGAGAGCTCAAGTGATAAGGAGAACAAATCCGAAGTAAAACCTGAAGAAATAAAGGTTGAAAAACTTGATTTGGAACCTCAAGACCAGCAGACGGTGGTCAAGTTCAAAGCCACCGTCCATGAGGATGATGACTCTGACGAAGGATGGCAAGAAGCTGTACCAAAAAATCGTTATCCTTCTGGTCGTAGAATCCGGCCCAGCCTAGCAAAACTGAACACAAATTTCATGAACGTGACCCAGCAGACATCAAGAGGCAGAGGAAAAGCCACCACTTTCACATCCCCAAGGACTAGTCCGAATGAGCTTTCAATTTCTGCTGCTGGTTCCACCTCTTCCCATGCCTCAAAATTGTTTGTAAAGAGCACGAGTTTGAACAGAAAGCAAAACAATTCCAATCTAGTGGGAGAAAGACCAGTCAACGATAAATCACCCCTGGCAAGTCCAGCTTCCACTGAACATGTCAATAAGCCAACTCCGATGGTGAGTCCTGTGAGTGTTAAAGCTGGAAAACAATTTTCCTATAAAGAGGTTGCACTGGCACCCCCTGGAACAATTGTGAAAATAGTTGCGGGGCAGTTCCCAGAAGAAACAAATGCCCCAGGGAGTTTGGATGCGGCAAAAATTGCAGTAGATGGACCTGAAAAAATTAACATTCAGGATGCTGAGAGCGAAAATAAGCATGTGGCTACAGAAAAGGAATCAGAAAACACTGATAACGATGAGTTGATGAGTTCGCCAAAGGAAATTAAGAATGGGGATGTAACAAAGGTAGCTGAAGAAACTTTTCCTACAGAGATAGGTGTTACGAATGCAATAGAAGGAAATTCTCAGATTGTACTAACGGTCGAGGATTCAAATACATGTCTCTTGAATAAGCCAACCGCAAAAGAATCAAATGGCAGTGGACCAGCAAATGGAGTGAAACCACAAAAGGATTTACCTGATGCTGAACTGAAAACTGTAGATGGAGAAACAGAAAATCTGCCCAATGGAGACTCAAGCCCAAAATCATCAGTTGCTGCAGATGGAGAAAAGCAAGACGCATGTGAGGCACAAAAAGAGATGAGCAAGAAGCTCTCTGCTTCTGCACCGCCTTACACCCCAACAACTATTCCAATTTTTGGTTCAATTGTAGTTCCAGGATTTAAAGATCACGGTGGAATCCTTCCCTCTCCATTGAATATGCCACCAATGCTTCCTGTTAGCCATGTCCGCAGATCAACTCCTCATCAGTCTGTAACAGCTCGAGTTCCCTATGGGCCTAGGCTCTCTGGTGGTTACAGCCGATCTGGAAACAGGGTTCCGCGAAACAAACCAAGCTTCCCCAATAGCACCGAGTCCAACGGTGAGGCTAATCACTTCATTGGCCCAAGAATAATGAACCCCCATGCGGCTGAGTTCATACCGAGTCAACCTTGGGTATCTAATGGGTATCCAGTGTCACCAAATGGCTATTTAGCATCCCCAAATGGAGCAGAAATAGCACAGAATGGGTACCCTCTGTCGCCTGTAGCAGGTGGATATCCGTGTAACATGTCCGTTATACAGCCGCAGAATGGACTTGTTATACCTACACCACTGGTTTTCAATGAATTACCTGGTGCTGAAAGTTCCGAGGAGAAGAGTGGAAGCGAAGAAGAGAGCAATAACGAGAAAAGAGATGGAGTGGATGGAAAAGCCATAACACAAGACACCAGATATACGCCTGAAAATGGACATTTAACAGTAGGTGAAGGGGAAATCATATCCACATCACATGAGACCTCTGACGAGAAAATTGGAGAACATCAGGGATGCAAGTGCTGGGGAGATAATGGCGATGCAACTGAGCAAATTGACATCACAAGTTGAAGAAGTAACTATCTGTCACTGAAGTTTTAACATTGAGGCTAAAGGAAAAGGGAGAGATTTTGATTTTCATTGATGAGGTTGAGGTACACAATCATCATAGTCGAGAAAGCATTTTGACTTGTGAATGTTGTGGTGTAGCGCAGGACCAAGGTTCGTGGATCCTGTTTAACATTATTCTCCTGCTTATAGTTTTTGGCTTACATTGCTGAAAACTAGAACAATTCAAGTCAATAATGTCTCCCTTTGATTTCTCTTTTATTCGACTTGTTATGGAGTTCAGATATCAATAATAAGGTATGAGTGCTATGCCAGATTTATTTCACTTTACAGAACACATGATGCCTGATTGTGTTCGGCTCGTTAGAAATAGCTCATGGCCTCCCAAAAAGAGAAAACTGTGAATGTTCATTCCTTGTATATGAGGGCTTGACGATAAGTTTTGTAAAAACTTCGTAAGATTACACAGTTTCTCTGTTTATTGCACAGCATGAACATTATGAGACATTGTGTTCAGTAAACAATGGTTCCAAAAGGTCTGACAGCATCTCTCAACACACTACATTAATACTAAGAACAAAACTGCTTTTCCTGCAACATTCTTGAATGTTGTTCCAAGTATTCTTTGCTGTTCATTTCCGTTAGTCTGTGGCACGCATTGGAGTTCATCAGTCTACACTATAAAACATGAGTTAATCCAACAGTTAACCGGTCGTACCTGCTGATGGTGCGGTCTTTAGCAAAACCAAGGTCGTTGTCCACGCAAAGGTCGAGATCATCACTCTTTCTTGATCTTGAAGAGGTTCTAGGTGCTATTTTCTGTGCATCAGAGATTGTCACTATTCTCTCCAGCAATTCTAGAGGGCTACCCTCTGCCGTGCACAGAAGTCTGGCCTTGGTTTCATACATTACCTGTAAGTAATCTCAAATGTTGAGATATCAATTTGGCAAAAGGAGATTGAATATAGGAAAGAGAGATGAAGTGAGACATACATCAACCAGTGTAACAAAACGGTAAGCTGCAGTCCTATTGTGGAGCCCGAAAATGGGTACACCTTCCAGAGCCAAAGTATGAAATTTCTCTGCAATGTAATTTGCATGTTAAGACTAAGCAAAATGTTGGAATTAAAGTGTAATGACAAGGTATGATGGGTTTGGGGTTAGACTTACTGAATAATCCGAGATAATCGGCTGCACCTAGAGGTCTTTCGCACAGCTCTTCAAAAAGAAAGTAGGCACATCCAACGGCAGCCTGCGGAACCTGGCGTACATCAAAACAAACAAAATTTAGTAAAAAGAATCACGGAGTATCAAATAAGGTATGAATGGTTGAAGCTTTTCAGTCTAATCAATCAATAAAATCCATGCAAAACACATTTTAACACAAAATAGTGAACTGCAAGTTAATGACTTTATAAACGAAGCAAAAATAATACCTGCAATTTCCTTCCCATAACTACTTCAACTACTTGAGGACCGGCCGGTTGATCGCCAACCAACTGCTGAAACTTCTGCTTAAGAAGGCCAGAAATATTTGTTCCAGTGAAGTAAAATCCCTCTTCAGCCTGCACCCAAGAATATATATATATATATATATATATAAGATTGTGATCATGCTGCAACCAAACGGAGACAGAATTACTGAGAGAACAGAAATCACGTACAGATGTCAGTTTCCGATAATCCACCGACGAACCAATTTCACGTACCACACATCTTTCCTACAACAATTCTTCTGAGTATTAGTTACCCATTATAACGGATCACACGTAACAAGTTCAGGATAGTAACAGGCATATGCATTGGCAAACCTTTAGTGTGGAAATAAACGGAAGGAATAGGTCCCTCTGTAAACCCCCTTCATATAAATTATCTGGAGCACGGTTTGACGTAGCAACAAGAATCTACACTTTCCTCCCGTTACCGACATGAATAAACTTTTAATAACTATAAGTTTAGGTCCAGTATGTTAGAAGAATTGAGAAGGAGGAAGTTGGTACAGATTACTTACAATGCCATTGTTAAACAAGTGTCTAAAGAGACGGTTTAGTATCAGAGCATCAGCTACATCATTGACCTTTACATGAAGAACGCAATACAGAAAGGTGAGTTATCCTGAAAAGAAATTTAAACAATGAAGATAAGCGTCGCATACCATGAACTCGTCTAAGCATAGTAATATAGCGTCGTCGGCTATTTCCAGGCCAACTACTTCAAGTGGATCTTCAAGACCCTTATGCTTCTGCAGTTGGAAATTCAACAAAGAGTTGAGTCTGAAGGTTTTTGAAACCTTAGCTTCAAAAAAAAAGCAAGCTTGGAACTTGAATCTCACTTGCAGGCGGCTATGAACACTCAACATGAATTTGTGAAAGTGAATCCTTTGTGCTCTCCAGCTAGCGGGCCTAAGTCGGTATAAGCATGATCAGATGAAACCATAAAAAAAGTTAAATGAATTTGATTCTACTTACAATTGATGAAAAAACAAGTCCATAAGCATTGTCTTTCCAGTACCCACTCCTCCATATAAGTACAAGCCTTTGACGGGAGAGAAAGAAGACTGAGACACAAATTTACTCCAGAACCAATTATTCCTGGGATAAAATAGAAATTATATCAAAAATTCAATTCAATACAACAACTCAATACTAATGAAGGAAATGTATGAACCTTGTCGGTTTTGCAGATGCAGAATAACGATCCAATCGACAAGCATCAGCGGATTCAACAAGCTCGTCATAGAGTCTCTGAAGTTCTCTTAAAGTGCCTAGCTGCAAAAACACAACTTCAGAATCGATTTCACTAGAGAACGAACAAGAAAAAAGGAATGTACCTGACATAAATCTCCATCTAATAGCTCTCCAGCCACAATTCTGCGTTCATATTCTACTAAAGGCCCTGAAATCTTCCCATCTCCACTGGGACGTGCAGGAGAAGAGAAGGAAGAAGCCAAGAACAGGGATGAAGAAGGCGAGTTGGAATTGATTGAGATCAAACAATTATGAATAGGAGCAAATGAGTAGTATCGTTGATGCCTCGAGTATACAGTTACGCGGCGAAGGCAGAGAAGAAGCAAGCGCATGGTGTTTTCGGATTTGCTAGCATGAGATTAAGAGAGAGATATGACCCAGAAGGGACGAAAATCAGAAATACAAAATACAGGAGAAAATCAAAGTACTCTTATTGAATCTCTATTAATCCTCCTACTCTCCTTACCTTTTTTTACTGAAATTAGGCCCACAATTTTCCATTAGTTTATCGGTAAACCACAATAATTTGGTACAACAAAACAATTGGTACACCACTAAAATTTGTTTTCAGCCAAAACCAAATCGATTGGGCCAATAGTAAACAAATATTGTACGGACTTTTTCTCCTACCTACGACACGTACAGACGAAATGAATGAACGAAACCTACCAAAAAGTTAATGTTGTTGGTTCTGAGCCATTATTCTTCATCACCAAGCAGAGATTATATCCATTTCGACGAGCTTGGACGAGGTGGAGATTCTGAGGGAGATTCCGGCGAGGTTTTGGTGGCTTGCGTGGTTGAATTTGCACCATAGATTACTATTTACTGCATTGTTTAGCATTTGGTGTGAAGAGCAAGAGAAAGGACATTCTAAGTGAAGGGCAAGAGAAAGGGCATTCGAAATGAAAGAGGTGAGAATGATTTAGTTTAGAGTATTGAAGAGTTGTAAGATGTGAATACGTGAGGAATGGTTTAACGTGAGAATGAGGTTTTGTTACATGCGGATTTTATAGTATAGATCTTTGATTTTTCATTTATGTATTGAGCTTGTTAGATGCAGAGAAAGGCGAGGCTTTCGTGAGTGACGTTTGTTTGGCGTAGAGCTTTTTAGGGTATAGAATTCGTATTGGTTAGGTTGTTTGAATTTAGGGTTCCGTAAATTTGTACAACTAGTTAAACTTCGTAAATCTGTACAATTGGTTAAACTATTTTTATTATTGCATATTTAATGATTACAACTAGCGTCCATTTCGACTGCGATAGTTGTTACGTTGAAACTGAAGAAGGGTTTAGGTGGAATGCAAAGGATGATATTAACTATAGAGTAACGTTTAAAACATCATGTATTGATGATATCACTTACTTGGTTTTGGAAGGAAGAATTCGGAAGAAGCTTGGTATGGATATAGACACGAAGATCAAGTTAAGTTACATTCCGTTGGCAGTTGGTGCAAATAAGCAATTGTATATCTATGATGACGAGGATGTTGAGACTTTTTTATGTAGCATAAATGTGGGTCACCAAAAGAGTGTTTTGCATGTGGAAGTAGATGTGAGTGTCGATGAGAAGAATACAAGAGTAGAGCCGAGTATGTTGGTTGTACTTAACTATAATAGTGAGTTGGTTAGTGTTACACCGAACAATGTAATTGTTATTCATGAGGAAGAAAGGGATCATCGAAATGATGATGTTGAAGTGTATATTAATATTGCTAGTGAGGAAATGACATTGAATGAGCATGTGGAAGGTGATGGTTATTTTTCTAATAATGGTGATGGTTGTGATCCTTGTAATCCTTGTAATAGACAAGAGAAGAAACTCAGTTTGTAGAGGAGTGGGAAGATGGCATGGGTCTTGAACTACACCAAGAATTTGCATGTAAAGATCAAGTAAAAGAAGTAGTGATACGAGCCTCACTCAACAAATGTTTTGAGTACAATGTGTTGAACTCAATTTCTTGGAGGTATGTTGTAAATTGTCGTCAATGTGGTTGTGATTGGTATTTACGAGTGACACGACCAGAAAAAAGTAAAGGTAGTTGGTCGGTAAAAGTATATCGGAACATGCATTCTTGTTCTAGGGTTTCAACAAGTACCTCAAATGTTAGAAGGAGAGGAGTTTCAGATGTAGTTTCACCACTTGTGAAAGAAGATTACCCAGGTCAATTGGACACACCTCCTGCTAAGTCTCTTATTAATTTGGTGAAAGTAAGGGTGGGATTGAAGGTGTCATACAACACTGCTTTGGGAGGAAAAAATAAAGCTGCTGATGCTGTGCGTGGATGTCCGGAAGATAGTTACAAGATGTTGCCTTCGTATTAGTATATGTTGAAGAAAGCAAATATTAACACTGTAACAAGCTTGGTTGTGGATGCCGAGAAACGGTTCAAGTATTTATTCATTGCATTGGGAGCTTGTATTGAGGGGTTTAAGAACACGAGGAAAGTGATTAGTGTGGATGCAAATTTCCTAGAAATAGTATATAAGGGTTGTCTTATTATTGCCACTGCTTAGGATCCGAATCAACATCATTACCCGATCGCCTTTGGTGTTGTCGACGGTGAAAAAGATTTAAATTGGAATTGGTTGTTCACTACTCTAAAAACTGTCATAGAGGATGATTCGGAATTGGTTTTTCTTAGTGACAGAAATCCAAGCCTCGTCAAGGCAATGGCGGAGGTTTATCCGAGTGCATGGCATGGATATTGTATCTTTCATTTATCCCAAAATGTGAGACAATATGCTCTGAATGTGTACAAAGATTTTGTGGCGGCAAAATTCAGGGATTAGGCTCAGATTTATACTAAGGAGGATTTCTTACCACAGTATGCAGAATTTAGAGGTAAGTTTGCTAAAGTTGCAGCATATTTGGACGTCAGTGTTGACTTGGAAAAATGGGCTCGTTGTTACTTTCCAGGAACAAGGTACAACATAGCAACGGCGAATAGTGCAGAATCATTGAATAATCTTTTTAGAGAGGCGAGGAAGTATTCATTACTACTCTTGATTGATATTGTTATTGGCAAAATGGGGGAGTGGTTTAACAAACACCGCACCTACATTGGAACATTGAACTCACAAAAGTTAGTTCCTCATGTGGAGAATATAATACATGGTCGATACATTGAGGCAAAACGCTTGACCGTTAGTGAGCTCAATTTGTACATGCGTGAGTACAATGTTCTTGGACCAGATGGTAGGGGTTACCTTGTGAATCTGAGGAACAATACCTATGATTGCAAATGTTTTGATCTTGACAAGTACCCTTGCGTCCATGCAATAGCCGCTTTTTTCATTAACAATTGTAGTCCGTACAAGCTAGAAGATTTACATATACATGAGTTATGCTCAGAGTACTTTCATCTTGATCAATGGACTTTGGCGTATAGTCGGACGATATTTCCGGTCCCATATATGTCTTGATGGTTAGATATTCCGGATGAAGTTCTAGCAAACTGTGTCTTACCGCCTCATATTGTGAAAAAGAAAGGACGTGTTCAAGAAAAACGGTTTCCATTGGTTTATGAGCATCGTAGAAAAACGAGTAATAAGTCAGTGTCCAGACTAAATTTGGAGGAGTGTTTTAATAGTAGCAACACAGGATCGCAAGCGTGAGGATTTATTGTGTTGATGTTTCATTCATGTTTGATTTATTATCTTCGGTGTTGATTCTACTACGTAAGACATATAGTTTTTATATGAGTTTATTTTCAATCAGGTCTCATATGTTGCATGGAGTTGGCATTGGTTATGTTGCATGTAGTTTGCATTGGTTATGTTGCATGGAGTTGGTGTTGGTTATGTTGCGTGGAGTTCGTGTTTGTTGTGGTGTATGTCATATGTTCTTTAATTTTAGTACGTAAGATATAAGACATAATTCTAGTGCGGTCCATGGTAATGACTTCTATTTGGGCCCTGTTTTCAAATATGTTATGACATAAAGACATATAATTTTGTTGTTTATTGTGTTGTATTTGCTTTAGAATTTATTGGGATTCGTATACACAAGGCCCATTATGAGACATGTGAGAGGTTAGCCAACAAAGTTAAAATTCTTTCACATGCTTCGCTTCTCATCTCGGTTTCCTTTACTTCGCTTCTCAACAAAATTTGATATGTGGGTCCGTTTGTGTCAGTTTTGTGTAAGTACAAGTCAGTGGCCAAGAGAGTCTGTGTCAGTTTTACGTGTGAGTCCGTGTGTGATAAAAGGACAACGATTTTATTGCCTGTTCTTTTTTCATACTTTTTATATTACACAAACTGACCGTATTTATTTGTTAAAATAACCGGTTTTATTGATTTGTTAAACAAACTAGTTTTATAGAAATTTAAAAAACCGGTTTTATGAACACCGATCTATATTCAGTCAATAATTCTATTCACTCAATAATTCAATTGGTCGATTTACATTGACATTATCCACCTAAACAATACTCCATACTTAATGCATGACCATTAAAATCGGTTCACTTAAAATTATGATAATTAGTGTGTATGATCACACAAATTATAACTAGATTACGTCGTTATATGATAATCTAATCAATACTATAACAATGTAAGTCATATTATAATTTAAAAATTATTTTTGAGTTATGAGAGGATGAGATCATGATAATATGTAAACATTTTGTGACAACTTACTATAATATAGAAACAAATAATGGTGGAATCTAGTATATAACTGAAAAATATAAAATTAGGGCTTGTAATCACATTACAAATACTAATTATACAACAATTTCATCGGTTCAACTAATTGTGATTATTTAATGATAAGGTTAACTAAAGCTTATCTAAAATAGCTAAAGTATAATTATATGTAATTATTCCTAACTACTTAACTCGTATAACTCAACATCAATATTTTAAAATTTTCGATGTACGTCACTTCACCAAAATTTTTGAAATTTTCCTCTGGAAATTTAGCTATAGCTTTAGTTGGTAGATTGAGTACATCACCAAAATTCAAAATTTCCCTTCCTTCCTAAAAATTCAATTTTTTTACTTTTCCCTTCAATCGGATTCCTTCCAAACTTGAAATTTTTTTGAATCTCCAAACCAAATGATTTCTCTTTAAATCCACAACAAAGCTCCAACAAAAACTTTCAGTTCACCCTTCACAAATCCACCATAAACAATCTAAGCATGAGTGATAGCTCATTCGATCCGAATGAGGATCCGAATGAAAGGGAGTATCGGGAAGTTGTACGTTTGGAGAAATGGAAAGATTAGATTGCTGATAGTAATTATGGTATACCTACTCAATGTCCTTGTGGTGGAAAGATCAAGCGTGAGACTACACAAGAAATCGGGAAGACTTGGTTCATGTGTGAGGAATTTAAGGTATGAACAAAATCCCTAACAAGAACACATTAATTCTTTTGGTAATTTGAGCTTAAAATCCACTTATTGTTTTGTAGAATGATAGACTTCACCGACGCGCACCTTAGGACCTCCTTATGGAAGACGAGTGTTGATGCTAGAGATCGGTTTCAATTTTGGGGCTAAAATAAATAGAGATTTAAGTAGATCAAAGATAAAAGCAAAACCAAAGAAGAAGGAACAATTGTATTGATCTTTTTTGTAATACAAGACTTTCGGTTATCGTATTTCTCAGATTACAATTACCCCCTGTTTTCTTATTCTAACTCTCTATTTATAGACCTAGGCTTCAACTACTTTCTACTCTTTCTCCACTATTTCCTTGATTTGACTTCGGCCACCCGCCTGCTCTTCTTTCGGTGTATATCTCAGAGCTTGGAGACTCATTCTTCGTAGCTCCAACTTCCCATATTTACTCCAGATACACAGCTCCTTTGTTATGGGCCGAATTGCTCTCTTCGAGCTGCGGGCCGTAACTAGGCCTAAGCTGGGCGGAGGTAAAAATGAGCCATGAAATGGGCCATGTACCAACAATAGCCCCTCACCTCATATAGTTTGGCAGTTGCATCGAATTTATGAGCTAGATTCTTGGAGCCTATATCCTTTAGTTTCTACTTTCAAATTTCAAAACGAGCGTCGGTGAAGCGGCTTGATTTTATTTAGTTTGTTAGCTTTACGGAATATTCTATCGTCTCGATGCCTTTCTTTAGTTGTCTATATATAGGGTCATATGGCAAGCATGTTACCAGGCACGATTCAACTATGGGTGAAAATAGCTCTTCAGTGGCAGATCGGTCTCGAAGTTCAAAATCTCCCAGTACGTTCTACTCCCGCATCCTTATTATACGTTTTATAAAAGCGAGCAATTCTATTTACTTTTTAAATTTTTATACTTTCTAAAGGAAATTCCAAGGTTGGAACTCGTCCTCTTACTGTGGTAATTCTCGAACACGGTTCCTCGTTTACAAACGCTCGACTTTGGTCGATAAAGGCAAGCTTCCGCCTCCACCCTAGTCTGGTCCCGATCAAACAGAGGGTGTGGAGAAAAGATCTGGCTCGATGGAACCCTCCCCAAAGCGGGCTCGCACGTCGAGTGACGCACGTGAGGATGAAAAAAGCCGGTGATCCTGAGGCCCCTAAGGACACTGACTCTTGGGTTTCGAGACATTGGAGTTCCATAGTTCGTCATCCTTCAAGCCCAAGTTCCAATTGAGTTTTACACATGACAGGGACTGCCCAATCATAGAAGATCGGCACGGTATGTCTATTGTACTAAGACATTTCAAACCCCGGGGGTGCGTTATGCCCGCATTGAGAAACATGTCCGAGAAGTCCAATTATACAGGACTCTAGAAGCTTTTGGTTATGTAAGTCTGGTCTTCTATATCTGCCAATTTGTAGCTACAATTCTATTTTTCCGGTATAACTTACGTTTACCGCAGGCCATCAGGGCATTGAATAAATGTGTGGGAAGCTATGAGGCCAAACTCCCCGATCCGGCGTCGAAGGAATCAAGCAAAAAAGTTGACAAACTGACCAACATGCTAAGTTTTGCTCAGAATCGCGAGGCAAAAAACCTGGTAGAGATTCAAAAACTAAATTATGAGTCGTCGTCGCTGAGTGATAAGATCGCCGAACTTGAAGACACATTACAGCAAGAACACGAGGCACGAGAGACTGCTATTAAGGTAGTGGTTGATGCCTCCACAAAGGAGCTGACTACAAAATTCCGAGAACGTTATGCTCTCTTAAAGGCTCGGCTTGATAAACGGAGCTTAGAGGGCGAGCTCGAGGCTAAAGTAGCAGACATAGATGCTCGTCTTGACATCATTGGTTTGATAAGAAAAGGTAACTTAAACCTCGACAATGAGGAGACTCGTTTGAAAAACATGCAACTGGACTTAGAGCTCAACTTCGGGATGGCTGCCGTTTCTGACTTGAATGGTGCCAACACTTCAGAAGGGTGTGGTCCAGAAAATTTAATGGGCTCTGATACTCCCCAGGCTGATCCCATCGACGTAACCCGGCAAATTGACTAATTCTCGTCTCTTTTGTTGCTATCGCTATTCTTATTTAAGCATCATATTTCTTTTTAATAAAACAACGATTAGGTCGTCGCCGCTTGTTGTTCTGTTTGTTTTTTATTGTCGGGCTACTTGTTGGTTTCAAGACAACAGTAGCTTGGGCTTTGAAATTTTATTTAAGTTTTATTTGAATTTTGTTTTGCGCTGATTCCATATTGATTATAATCGGGCTTTTGTGGATTTTTGCCTTGCTATTGGGTGATCAGTCAAGTAATCGGGATTTAATGTCCCTATGGTTTTTATCCTATGGGCCTACCATTATTGGGCCCCCCTTTTTTTCATTTTTTTGTCATTCTCGTGCTAACGGACCTGGCCCATGCCCTCTTAAATAATCGACCGCACAGCGTAATGTATTAGCGTGTGTTGCTCAGGTGATTTCTAAGTACGCGACCCTTGGGATTTTACGCGGGCTTCCTTCCGAGCCGTTGGATCTACTTTTGCTTGCATGGACCACGTGGCGCTCATCGCTGGAGCGGCTATCGCTATACTCAACGGCTCCCGAGGGTGTGTGTGCTAGGAGCACCGTTGGATCTACTTTTTGCTATACGTGTGACATGTGGCCCTCATCGTCGCGGTACTGGATGACGTGCATATTGGTTTTCGAGGTTGTGTGCTTTAGAGACGATTACACGCTTCAGTTCTCTCAATTTCTTCCCGGAGTATTCACAAGGCCGCCATTTTAGCATTTTCTCAATGGTACTTACATTTCGAATCCTCTCATTCTCTAATATTCATAGTTTTTTTTTTTTACAATTACTGTCAAAATGATGTCGACAACGTCCCGTCCTTCATCCGAGGATAATGAGAGCGTCGACATGGTTCGTCCCCTGCGGCAGCGCAACCATAGAAAACGACAAATGATCCGTCACTTGCCGCAGTCTGCCGCCAGCAGTAGTTCTTCAGACAAGGACGTTATTGACTCTGTTGATAGTTTCATTGAAGATGAGGTTTTCCATTCAGCTCACTTAATCGGAGAAGAAAAATTTGGGCCTCATCCTCGCTCCGTCTTCACTCGGAAGCTTCTCAACCTCTTTGGTGAGAAGTACGGATTTCCAGAGGATGTAATCATGTTGGTTCCGCGGCCTGGAATGTCGCCGGAGGTCCTCCCGGAGGGATACTTATGCGCTCATGCTCTTTATTTCAAAGAGTGTGGGCTCCGCTTTCCTATCTCGCAAGAATTTCTAGAGTGGCTAGACATCGGGGGACTGTGCCTTACACAAGTTTGCCCGTCAGTTATCCGGACTGCGTTGGCGATCTTTACCCGAGCTATCGAGGTCGGGCGCCCTATGTGCGGGGAGGATCTGCGATGGCCTTGCAGCCTGAAGAAGAACCCGAGAGGTCAGGGCACTTATTTTTTGTCACCTCGGAGAGACCTTAAGATCGTGGATGACCTCCCGAATAAGGATACGAAGAGACCTGATCAGTATTTCTTTTTCAAGATCTGTCCTGCGAGCATCGGCGACTTTCCAGTGGTGCGTATTCGCACTTTGTGGGCGCGCAAGCTCGGTGTGCACCCGGGAGTCGCTGCTGTTTCTTACTTTTGCGATTTACTTATTTAATTATTCTAATACTCATTTTAATTTTGCTTTGACAAGAGGCTTTAATTTTTCTTCATCGCCAGAGTATATTGAGTTCGTTGCAACGCTTAGAGCTGGTGGTGCGGCATGGACTTCATTTTTAAGAGAGAGGCTCGACGCTGCTCTCTGGTCTCCCCGGGTTGGTGAGTATAACTTATTGCTTTTCATTAATACCCTNCTTTTTTTTTTTTTTTTTTAGTTACAGGAATTTCTCAGTTTGGTTGTATTAGTTCGAAGCCGAAGAGAAAGGCATGAACTAAGCGAGCTCCGAGCAATATGCCGATATCTCTTCCAGCTTGCCTATCACGGGACCTCACTGGGGTGTCTTTGGAGGACTTAGTCCCTTCCTCAATCTCTCTTTCAGCCCCTTTGGCGCTCTCCCTATCCCTTCTAGCTCGGGTCCGGAGGTCATTGTGGATGTTCCAATGGAGGAGTCAACTGCTCCTCTGGCTCCAACCGAAGAGGAGACACTGCACTTGGAGGGTCCTCTGGCTAACACTCAGCCTGCTTCCGAGGACATGGAAGTTGACCGAGGTCAAGCAAATGGTGAAACGCCTGCTTCTTCTGCTGTCTTAGCATCTGTGGCTGTCGAAGTGTCGGCATCTCTACCGACCTCAGTGGTGGTGTCTACTCAAGGTCCGATCTCTCTCCCTCCTCCACCTAGTGTTGTTCAAGTGATTACAGTAACCTCTCGTGCTGCGCCAGAGGACGGGAACGAGCCCTTATTTCTGAGCGCTGGTGGCTCGGTGGCGGGAGCCTCAGGAAGGATTAATAGCAGGCCAGCTCAAGACCCCCGTGTCGTCCTTCTGAAGTTTAGGATGTAGGAGATGCACATTCCTCCGGTGGAGGAGATGATATTTGGCGCGGAGTATAAGGCTCTGACCGATGCCAACATTAAGGTATGTTTTAGCTGCGATTTTCCTTTGTCACATTCATCTGTTTCTTCTCAATTGACTTTTATTTTTGTTGCTTTTAGGGAGTTGTGATGCTGAATAAATATCGACTCCGTCGAGAAGTGCACAAGAGAATTTGCTGCTAAGCATAAAGAGGAAATGCAGAGTCTCCAAGCCGCACATGATGAGCTAGCTGCTAAGTTCGACGAGCAGGAGGACATGCTCCGTAAAGAGGAAAAAGAGCGTGAGCGACTTGAAGGACTGAACTCTGAAGCTCTTCTTCGAGCTAGTCGGCCAAAATGCTCAACCGCAATCTACAATGGAGGTTTGATCAAGAGGCGAAGGTGCGGGTTGAGCTAGAATAGAGATGTGAGGCTTCTCGGACCACTATTGAGGAGTTAACTTTGGAGCTCAAAGCTTTAAAGCTCAAGAAGACTACAGTCGCTTCATCTTTGCGATAAACAAAAGTTGCCTTTGCGGCGAAGTGGAGCAGAAAACGAAAAGCCGTCAAAGGCTAGCTGAAAGCACGCGAGGCGCTCGGCAATCTATCTTTGCTGGCGAGGATCCGGAACAATACCCTGGACCTCGAGAAAGAGACGGCCGAATGCATCGAGCTACGGAGAAAAGGGGAAGCCGAATACAAAGAGGTTTCCGACTTCGAGCTTGAAGAACAATAAACTTAGTTGTTGTTTCTTTGTTTTCGTTTGTAATTTCTTTTTGTCGTTGTTTATACATTGGGTTTTAATTCCTTTTCGTGGTTGTTTACCTTTGCTTAAATTTATTAATTATTGATTTGAGTTTATTCTATTTGTGTAATTCATCTTCTATTCTTTCATTTTTTCTTGCTTATTGTGCTTTTGCTTATTCAAGCAACAGATAGTTTTCCTTTTCTTATTTTTACTATCTATTATTATTATTATTATTTTTTTTTTTGGGGTTGCGCTTGGATAACAAGCAGCCTACGTACCTCATCAAGAGGATCAAGCCTTACGTAGTTCATCTTATTTTTACTCTCACTTTTTCTTAGAAATAAATTTTTTTAAGGTTCATCGGATTCCATGGCCGTGGTTCTACGTTTCCGGAGTCGACACTTTTTATCTTATAAACCCCAGGTCTTACTTCGCTTCTACTTGGTAAGGGCCTTCCCAAGTAGCTCCCAGTCTTCCAGCATTCACCTCGTGAGTATTTTCAAAAACTTTCCTTAGTACTAAATCGCCTGTTTTTAACCTTCTCATGTTTACTTTTGAATTATAGAACTTCGATATTACGTTTTTGTAATTTTGCATTCTTATATTAGCTTGATCTCTTTTTTCTTCAACGAAGTCTACCATGTGTTTGAGCATCTTGTTATTTTCGTGTTCTGCTTCTGGGACCTTGATCCTTCTTAAGCTCGGGACCAAGGTTTCGGCTGGCACCATTGCCTCTACTCTGTATAGTAATGAAAATGGGGTTTTCCTCGGTAGCTCGCCTTGGTGATGTTCGGTATACCTAGAGTACGCCGTTGAGCTGGGCGTACCAAATCGATTTCTTTGACGCAACGCGTTTTTTGAGAATACTTAAAATCATTTTGTTCGTTGCCTCTGCTTGCCCATTCCCCTGCAGGTAACGCGGGGTAGAAGTCGACAGTTTTATCTTCTATTTCTCACAAAATTCTTTGACGGGTTTCGAAGTTAAGTTCTTCCCATTATTGGTTATTATCTCGCTTGGGAGTCCGTGACGGCACACTATATTTTTCCATAAAAATTCTGATACTTGGGTTTCTGTTATATTCGTATATGCTTTCGCTTCTACCCATTTGGAGAAATTATCGGTTAAGACGAGAAGGAAACAGACTCGCTGGGGTCCGGATGGTTCTAACGGCCCTACCACGTCCATTGACCACCTCATGAACGGGTACGAGATTATCGTCGAGCTAAAAAGTTCTACTGGTTGATTGATCATTGGCGCGTGTCTCTGGCATTTTTGGCACTTTCGAGAGTGCCTTTCGCAGTCGGAGACGATCGCTGGCCAAAAATCCCCTTGTCTCTTGATCCGAATTGCTAATGCTCGCCCTGCAGCGTGATTGCCACAGCTTCCGTCGTGCATTTGGTTCGGGATTTCGGCCGCTTCTTCCTTATTCACGCACTTGAGATAGGGGCCAAATATGCTTCTCTTATAACGTTGGCCATTTATGATTGAGTACATTGTGCTTTGCAATTTCACTTCCCGAGCTTCCCACTTATCTTGGGGCAGCTCTCCGTTTTGTATATAGCGCATGATTGGGTCTCGCCAATCTTCCGCGATGGAGATGAGCTCGCTTTCAGTAACCGAACTGTTTTCACCATTCAAAATATGACCGACAACCATCACTGCTTTTTGATTGATACTTGGTCTTTTAATATACTCAACGGGTATTATCCTTTTGGTTTCTAGATCGGAAGTCGCGGCTAGCACTGCACGGGCGTCGGCTACAGTATTGTCTCCTCTCGGGATTTTATTGAGCTCAAAGGTATCAAAGTGCTCGACTACTTTGTTTACAAGCTCAATGTCGTAATTGAGATTTTATACTCGTCTGAATTCGATACTCAATGTTGTATTCACTGAGTTCTATGGCCCATTTTACAAGTCTCCCTGATTTGTTGGGATTGTGCAAGATTGTCCTAAGAGGTTGGGAAGTCATTACTACCATCGGATGGGATTGGAAGTAGTCTCGCCGAAGTGACGACTGCTAGTGCTAACTTCTCTTCGATTGGGTATCTTAACTCTGCTCCGACGAGCATCGCGCTTACATAGTAAATTGGTTTTTGCTAATTTCTATCAGCTCGGACAATCACACCACTGATGGCCGAGTCCAAGACCGCAATGTAAAGATATAGCGGTTCCCCGGTCACTGACTTCGCCAGGATGGGTGGTTTAGCAAGATATTTTTTCAGCTTGGAGAGGGCGTTCTAGCATTCCTCGCTCCATTCGAATTGTAATTTTCCTTTTAGAAATTTGTAGAAAGACAGACACTTATCGGTTGACCTCGAGATAAATCTGTTTAGTACTGCAATTCTTCCAGTTAAACTCTGAACATCTTTTGGCGTTTTCGGAGTAGTAAGGCTTAATAGAGCGTCTATTTTCTTTGTATTTTCTTTGATACCTCTTTCTATGTCGAGGTATCCGACAAATTCTCCCGAAGTTACCCCGAAGGAGCACTTCGACAGGTTAAGCATCATATTATATTGGTTTAAGATTTCGAAACACCTTCGGAGCTGCTTGACATGGTCCTTTGAGACCATACTTTTCACGAGCATGTCGTCGTTGTAAACTTCCATGTTCTTTCCTATTTGTTCAGCGAACATTTTTTTTACCAATCGCTGATAAGTTGCTCCCGCATTTTTTAGTTCGTAAGGCATTACTTTGTAACAATATATTCCTTGGTCTGTTAGGAAGGAAGTTTTTTCTTGGTCATCGGGGTGCATGAATATTTGGTTATACCCCGAGAAGGCATCCATAAATGACATCTGTTTATGACCTGCGGTTGCTTCTACAATTCGGTCTATAAGAGGTAGGGGATAACTATCCTTTGGGTAGGCCTCATTTAGATCTGTGAAGTCTACGCACATTCTCCAAATGCCAGTTTTCTTTTTAACTACTACTGGGTTAGCTAACCAGTCTGGATATTTTACTTCCTTAATTGACCCATTTTTCAATAATCGCTGCACTTCTTCCTTAACTGCAGCTGCTTTTTCTGGGCCGAGCTTTCTTTGTTTTTGTTTGACTGGTTTGTACTTTGGATCAACTTCTAGCTCATGCAAGGTGACTTTGATACTTATTCATGTCATATCAGATGGTTCCCACGCAAATGTTTTTTTTGTTTTCTTTCAGGAAATCAATTAGCTCAATTTTGATATCTGACTCTAGATCTACCCCGATTTTCACTTTTCGGTCAGGAAATGTCGTGTCAATTGCTACGCTTTCCAGAGATGATAATCTGGGTTTGGCTGTAGCATTGACACTTTTCTTCTCTAATTGCTATAAGGTTTCGCTTCGCAACTTTTTGAATGTCGTTCTGTAGCATCCTCTTGATGCAGATTGGCTTGCTCGGATGACACCAACCCCATTATTAATTGGAAATTTTACGCATTGGTGATAAGTCAAGGCTACAGCCTTCATGCTGTATAACCAAGGTCGTCCCAGAATAGCGTTAAAAGGAGCTGGTTTATCTACGACCATGAACTTTATGAGCTTACGGATTTCATGAGTGACTACGGACAACGTAATGGTTCCTAACGAGAGACTTGTAGTTCCATCGAAACTAGTAAGTGGAGTTTTATCTCTATTCATTTCTGAATATTCAAAATTCATTCGCTTATAAGCGTCATAGAAGAGCAAGTCTACGGAGCTTCCGGTATCGATCATTATTCGCGAGAGCTCGAAGCCTGCAACTTCTAGGGTGATCACGATCGCGTTATCATGCGGTTTATCGAGGTGTGAGATCTCGCTTTCACTAAAGGTGATCACACTGTCCTGGTAGATGGAGCTCGATCCGAGCTGGGAGTTCGTTTCTACTTTGCATTGATGGGCTTTAATTGATTTTATAGAATTTGAGACGAGATAGGATTCACCCATAATAAAGTCGATTCGTTTCGCTTGCTGTTTCTGATTTTCGACTTCTACTTCTTGATACTCACGTTGCTCACTGCTATTTCCTCGCCTTCTCTTAGTTGAATCATAGTCGTCTCTGGACTCAGATCTTTGTTTTCGCATTCCATCTTTCCATTGATTGTTCCTCTTTTAAACGTTGGACTACTGTACAGTCGTCCATGGAATGCCCTTTAGCAGGGTGGTAATCACAGAACTTTGATGGATCATATTCCCATTTACCTCTTATATACGAGCCTCCAAGTGCGTACGCGTGCTTTCCTTGACCTTTGTCGGTTTCTTTAAATGAATTTTTGTTGTTCCGTCGATAATCCTCGTGACTTTCATCTTTTCTACCTTTCTTATCGAGCTCCAATCTATTCGTTTCTTCCCATTTTATAAAATTAGTAGCTCGGTGAAGAGCATCGTCATCTAATCTGTCAAAAGGTTGCAGGAACATTTTAGCTCCAAAACTTGATTTTGGCCATAGGCCCATTTTTAATGCGCAAATGGCTACTTTGTTGGTTATATTCACGCTTAAGGCTCTTGCTTCCTTGAAGCGGTTTAGATAATCCCGCAATGGCTCATTTCATTATTGCACTGTTGCAAACAGATTATCTGCTGAGGTTGTTTTCTGGATAAACATTGAAAAGTGCTTAAGGAATCCTTCAGCCAATTGCTCGAAATTATCTATCGTATTTGGTTTTAGAGATGAGAACCAATCAAGAGCTGATCTGGCAAGGTTTTCGGAGAATACCCGACACAAAAAATGTCTCGCTCTTCGTTATTAAAATGCGCTTTCATTGCCGCGAGGCGGAATATCTTTAGATGAGCGACTGGGTCTGGGTATCCTTCAAACGTTGGGACTTTAATCTTTCCGACGTCTCTAACGATTGTGCTCATTATTCAATGTGTAAACGGTGTCTATTGCGTTAATTCTATTACGTGTTGGATATCAGGCGTTGCGGTTGTTGCGCGATGGATCTGCGATCTCATTTGAGTATGCTCAGTTTGTTGATTTGCGATAAATGCGCGCATCTCTTGTATTTCCCTTTAGAATAAATTGTTATTCTCTGCGTTGGAATTTAAGGGTGGTGGAATCTCGTCCACATTCATTTGATTGTTGTTTTCATTATGTTGATTAACGTTCACAGCTATATTCCCCTGGACTTGATTTCCTAAGTTAGGCGGTAACTGTGGAATTGACGCTTGTAATTCGTTTAAACGCTGCTCCTGATAATCTAACCTCGCTAGGATCTGTGCAGTCCGCTGATTGTTCTGCTCAACAAAGTTGGCCACTAATTGCTTTAAATCGTTTAGAGCTTGTCCGCGCTGAGACGCAGTGCCTTGAGCAGCTGGCCTAGAAGGCAATTCGAAGTTTAACGGTGGTTGAATCTGCGATGTAGATATATCTTCATTATCGTTATTTGTCTGCTTAATTGTCTGCGATTGTTCCATCTTTCTACTAGCTCGGATTCTCTCGGATCTACGCTTCGGCCCCACGGTGGGCGCCAATTTGTTGATGCTAGAGATCGGTTTCAATTTTGGGGCTAAAGCAAATAGAGATTTAAGTAGATCAAAGATAAAAGCAAATCCAAAGAAGAATGATTAATTGTATTGATCTTTTTTGTAATACAAGACTTTCGGTTATCGTATTTCTCAAATTACAATTACCCCCTGTTTTCTTATTCTAACTCTCTATTTATAGACCTAGGTTTCAACTACTTTCCACTCTTTCTCTGCTCTTTACTTGATTTGACTTCGGCCACCCGCCTGCTCTTCTTTCGGCGCAATTCTCGGAGCTTGGAGACTCTTTCTTTGTAGCTACAACTTCCCATATTTACTCCATATACGCAGCTCCTTGGTTATGGGCCAAATTGCTCTCTTCAAGCTACGGGCCGTAATTGGGCCTAAGCTGCGCAGAGGTGAAAATGGGCCATGAAATGGGCCATGTACCAACAACGAGGTACAAAGTTTGAAACACACAACTAACTACCAAGCAAAAGAACTCTATGAAAGCAAGCAGCAGATCCGAAATCTAGAAAAAGAGATTGAGAAGCTGAAAAATGTCATTGCAAGGTTCTTGAAATAGTTGTTGTTGTGGACTTATGTATTTCCTTAAGATGTTGTATTTCAGTTTCATAATGTTGTTGTTGGGTTGTTGTTATTGTAGCTGACCAATGAATTGTTTTACCAACATTCTTCTTCATCACATCTAAAACATACAGAAGAAAAAAAAACCAAAACAACTACAACAATTTTCTTTAAACGCTTGATATCCGGTGATGATAAAAAACCCAAACTCTGCAATTCTGTTGCCGATGATGAAGAACCCAAATTTTGTTTTTCGTCCGATTTTCCCTAAAACTAGAACGACACCATTCTCATAAACCAAACAAAATTCTTGTGGGTATTAAATATCTAACGCTTCGCTGTTTTGTGCGTCCACTGGGTTACTTAATCAAAATCTAATTTAATCGAATTACTAAACCAAAATCCAATTAAATCGAATTACTAAACAAAAATCCAGTTTAATCGAATTACTAAACCAAAATCCAATTAAATCGAATTACTAAACCAAAATCCAGTTTAATCGAATTACTAAACCAAAATCCAATTAAATCGAATTACTTAACCAAAATCATATT
The DNA here is from genome assembly GCA_900406435.1 of Lepidium aucheri. Taxonomy (NCBI): domain Eukaryota; kingdom Viridiplantae; phylum Streptophyta; class Magnoliopsida; order Brassicales; family Brassicaceae; genus Lepidium; species Lepidium aucheri. The sequence goes on along the minus strand of OVBA01001114.1, from coordinate 3,824 downwards.
TAATTGAGTTACTTAACCAAAATCATATTTAATTGAGTTACTTAAGCCGTCAACATGAATAAGTCTAAAATGTACTACTTAACCGGTTGAGCAAACTACAAAATGACCGGTTCTACAAACTGAGGACTGACCCTTTAATCTAATAGCCTTGTCTCTTCTTTGACAGTCTTGTAACCCTTGGTCCAAAACCTGAAAATGGTGGCTCAATATCAGAGTTGTTATTCTTCCTTTTTGTTGCCTTAGGAGCTTGAGCTTGACTAGTCCCTTCTCCAAATATTACCATCACGTTATCGACTTCTTCTTCGACTCCTTCTTTAGCTCCACTTCTGGTAACAACACCATCACTATGCTTCGGAAACTCTTTTACCTTTCCCTTTACAAGCACCTCCACATCAGTTATTCTACCATTCATAATATCAAGGCGTTCGTGTACTTGCTTGAACTCTTTCACCATCATCTTCTTAAGAGCTTGAAAGCCACCTACAATCTGGTCTTTCGTCTTCGAAGCTTTAGAGGTCTCACCTCCTTTCCACTATCAGGCCTTCATGTCTTCTTGGTGTGACTGTTTGAAGTACACTTTCTTCCCAAAATGAACCAATCGCTTTATCCACCCATCAACCATAGAGTCAGCCGCATCCTCTTCTTCTGGAATCTCAGAGAGATCAATTCTTACTCATTTCGGGTTGCTTTCAAGATGCTTTGAATTCTCTGTTTAGTAACACACAAACAACAACAAGTTCAACACACAAACAACCAACAGGTACAACAACAAGTTTACAAACACAAAAAATTCATGCAGCCAAATAACTAACCTTAACATCAGCATCATCAAGTGATTTATTTATTTCTTGAACTCTGAAACCTCTCCAACCACACCTTCTGAACTTAGACTTGCACATTTTTGGGCACTCACCTTGGGCATCCTTAACACTCACCCGGAACTCCATCAGTTTTGGTATTGCTTCAAACGCCAGAAGCTTCACCACAAAAACCATAATATAATGTCACATTACTATAAATAAAACAGAAAGTAAACAACTCAAAATAAGTTATAAAATACCTCTAAGAGAACAACAAAGCCAGAAAAATTTGCATGAGGATTGACAGCTTTGTTGAAGAGCCCCATCATTCTCTTAATTTAATTAAGATTATCATAGAAAGACAATCTTCCCCAAGGGAATGAAACACAATCTTCAAGATTAGTGACTATCCGCCTAATGAGTGGGTCAACTGAGGTTGCTTGAACTCCTCTCTTTGCATTACCTTTGAAATAGAAGAGAGAAAATAGAGAACCACCATCTTCAACCTGTCCTTAGAGTAGGACCTCAAACACATGAAATTCTTCTCGATCGCTTCTTGAGTCACTTTACCATTCTTAAAGTGCTTTTCCATTAACTTGAAATTCCCAATCTCTTTGTAGTTGTTGGGAAAATCATGGCAATAGAGACCGGATAGCAGAGCATGCTCTCTCAAAGAGTACCGGATTGGCACACCGTTAACAATGAACCACACTTCTTTCGTCTTCTCGGTTTGAACCAAACGCAACAGAAGCATCCACATACCCATTGATCGATGGTTTAAGTCCCTAGGCATATGAAAAAAGTGTGAGAACTAAGGATGCTCATAAAACCACTATTTCTCATGCTGGTCAAGCAACTTCTCAATGTTTTCCACTGTCTTCGCAATGTAGCACCTTGCTGTAATTGTAATAGTCTTTGTGTACTCCGTTCTAGGAAGATACATCTCCGTAGGTGGAATCACTTCTGTGCAACCATCATCTGAATCCTGCATTCAACAAAGAAAACTTACAAGCAACAATTTTAATACCAATTCCCATAACTAAGTCAACCAAAACTGTTAGATAATTCCCATAACTGAGTCTACCTAACCTACATACATAGAATCATAATTCAGTCAAAATACAAACAATCAATATTTACAAACAATTAGTCATAATTCCAAAAACCGGATGCCATAATTCTCTAACACTGAAACAATAAGCTAATATATATTCTCAGATATATAACCAACATATTAACACAGTTTCAGTCTATAATACTTATTCGTTAATAGATCAACAACTACAACAATCAGTCATAATCAAAGACAATAAGAACAAACGTTACCAAACGTTACCAACTACTTCAATTTATCTTATCAACAAAAATTTACCAAATATATACAAGCATATGCAACAAAATCCCAGAATCGAATCAATTTCTTTTTTAACAAGGGTATGATAGAAATCGAACACACCAAATTCAAATTTGAGGCCTATTGTGGAAGGATTGGAGTCTTACCATTTCTGTTTCTTCCTCTTCTCGAGCGGTTTGATGGGTTTCTTCTTCTTCTCGAGCGGTTTGATGGGTTTCTTCTTTTTCTCCAGCGGTCTGATGGGTTTCTTCTTCTTCTTCTTCGATCTCTTTCTCTTTCTCTTCCTCTATCGCTTCTCCTTCTCCTTCTCCTTCTAACTCTTCTCCTCCTTCTGATTTTGCTTCTTCCACTACTTCTTCATCATCATCTTCTTCTTCTTCTATCGCGGGGTCTTCGGGATGAAAATCCAACTTAGCTGGAGCTGTTCCGACAGCTATTATAGGTCCACTTCCCTTCCACCTTGCCACGTTCTTTGTTCTAGGCATGGATGTAGCGATTCTCCGTCTCCCACCGATGTAATTCTGATATCGAGTTCCTCCAATTTCGTTATGCCGTCGAGAGAATTTTTGGATAGGTAAATTAGGGTTAACAAATTTTTAAATCGTGTAAAAAGTTTAATAAACCAAACAGTCAAATTAAAAACTATTTTGGTTTACTTGGTTACCGATTACTGAATCCGAATTGTGTTAAAAACGGGTTTGAGCCCCAAAATAGTGGTTGGGTCATGTAAATAACTTCAAAACTCACAATACAAGAGTAATCAACCACATTCTAAATTTAGAGTAGTAGTTATACTCAACTTTGTGCAACCGAGAGCCTTTAGGCAATTGATTCTCTATAACCGCTTGAATTTCAAAGCCATGGCTTCCGCCGCTATTCTTCGTTCTTTTCGACGCCGTGAAGTCGCTTCAGCTCCTTTCTCAGCTTACAAATATGTAAGTCTTTCCATCTTTACACGATCTGATACTGGAATCGAAATTTCGAGTGAACGAACTTATTTTATCTGATTTGACTCATTTGTTACGTTTCATTTCTCGCAATCTTATGAATAAGTGATCTTCGTCGAATTTTGTCAGCCTGATCTGGTTAATTTTGGTGCAGCTGTCGAGCAGCGGGAAAACATCGTTGAAAAGTTCGTATGTCGGTCAGAATTTGAGAAGCTTTTCAAGAGCATTTAGGTATTGATATTTCCATCTACTTGCTAGCACAAAGATCTGTCTATCGTGTATCATATTTTAAGGTTCTCTTCTTCTTACGCAGCTCGAAGCCTGCTGGGAACGATGTCATCGGTATTGACTTGGGTACAACGAACTCCTGTGTTTCAGTCATGGAGGGGAAGGTGACGGGGTGATTATATGGCTTTTGATTCTCAGCTTTTTAATATTTTTGTCAGTTGAACTCTGTGTATTGATTTGATTTGTAGAATCCGAAAGTCATTGAAAATGCTGAAGGTGCTCGAACCACACCATCAGTTGTAGCTTTCAACCCGAAAGGAGAACTTCTTGTGGGTACACCAGCCAAACGACAAGCTGTCACTAATCCAACAAATACACTATTTGGAACAAAACGTTTGATTGGGAGAAAGTTCGATGATCCACAAACTTTCGGGTAGGTTTTGCTTGTTTCTTGTGATGCTAATACTTATTAGAATCACTTGCGTCGATGTATTT